>JAVJIF010023860.1:0-55826 GCA_038442645.1 Agave tequilana
ACCTCATGTGCTTATGATTACTCCACAATGTATCCAAATGTGTTCAATGTACCCTTTCCTATCTCCGCTATAGCATGGGCTATACCGAGTCGATTCTCAGGGAGAGCTAGCGATGGAAGCGTTACGAATCGTAGTGAAGATGTAAAACGAGAATTCTTCTATGTTCTTAAAAGAATAAAACAATCATGGAAAAAGAAGTGAAAGAATGGATAGATATGTTCATGATGAAAAAGTCGGAAAAGAAATCAAGATCAAGATTGGATTTGTATTAACGCTAAAAAGAATGAAATGGAAGAAAACAAACCATGACTAGCTTACCTTACTACCTTGCCAAAGCTTACCAAACTCCGTGATAGTGAAGGCGTGCCTCATGTTGTCACTCCATCGGCGTAGGTTTCGTTTTGCGTGTTGATCTAATTACTTTCTCATGTAGATGAAGGGTGGTTTAACCCATCGGAGAAGAGAAGACCATCCAACTTGCAAGATGAACTAAAGCAATCACCCATGAGTTAGTGAAGATGGCAAGGCTAGTGGTTAGCTAGTACATGGTAGAAAATTTAGCTACAAGCCATTAATGAAGAAAAGCAAAGCATGAAGTAAATTGCAAGAAAGTAAAGAAAGCAAGTAAAGAAAGCAATTAAACTAGAACCAAGCTCAAGTAGAGGAAGGAGAATGGATGAATCCTTGTTGCTTCAAGTTGTCACACCTTGATTACACAAGCTCTCTCTCTCACAATCTCTCTCTTTTACAAAGTATCTAGGAAAGAAGAAGAGGGACTAAAGAACTAAACCTAGAGAAAAACCTAAGAAAATTACAACAACTAACAATTTCTCCTCTCTTCTCCATTCAGTCTTTTCTCGCAGGTCCATGGTCCAATATTTATAGCCCCAGAGAGAAGCTTCGAGATCCAGGAGGTTGGCGCAAAATTCGAATCTCAACAGACTCAAGATTGCCGCGGATTTGCCGCGGATTTGCGGCCCAACTGAAGCTGTTGGCTAACAGCTTTCTGGTACAGGTTGGTACGAAGTTGTTAGCCACGTGGCCTTCTAGAATCTTGGGTTGTTGCGCGGATCTCTCTGGATCTTGGATTCAAATTTGGCTTTATCTTAATCTTGGAATTAATCACATTTAATTATTGCTAATTAAAGTGATTATTGGCTTTCTCTCCATTAGAGTGTGTACCTGCAAATATATAGAGAAGATGAGTAAAAATCATATATTTATTATCAAAATGTATGGGAATTATGAGGTAAAATATGCAATATTGAGTTACAATCAATCATCTTGGATAAGCAACTGCCAACCTCTTTTGGGAACACGCATCAGCTGCCCCAGTTTGTTCCTCCTGCTTAGGATCAAAGTTTCAATTTGAAGATCAAAAGGCAAGTTTCTAGTCTCTTTCATCAAGACAAAGGACTGGCAACCACAATTCACTGCAACGCAAGATGGAAAGCAGGTTAGGAAAGAAAAATATATATATACAAGCATGGTACGCTAAGTCAAATTCTTTTGGCGAATCAACTTATATCCGATCCAAGGATGGATTTCAGTAAGCAGAGGGTAGCCTCGCTTGCACAGTGATGATAAGATTCCTAACTGGCCTGAACAATGTCTAACTTGTTGACATTTACAAAAGACAAGTGACAGACAAGATGACGACCAGTTCTGTACCCATCTCCGAGGGACAAATCAGCAACCTGAACTCTACTGATCCAGTGAAGCAGACAGTGAGCCCAAATTGTCTTGAAAGAGACCTAAGCAGGTCTAAGATGCTAAGTTAGCTCAACACTTAGCATCACATGAGCCCAAGGGGATAGCCTCGCCTAAGAGGCTAAGTTTGTCCAACTTCGCTTTGAAGCCGTTCAAAGCTCCATCAGGGAGCTAACTTACAGCTTCGCCTGAAGCGCTCAGTTAACTCCGCAAAGAGTTAACTTCGCTTGAAGCCAAACGCAAGGGGATAGCCTCACCAGATATCTCGGCCATACGAGTCAGATTTACATAATTTTTAATCCGTTGCATTATTGGAGATGAGAGCTATGCATCATTGTGTTGATATGCAACATCAAGTGGTCAGAAGATCAACAGATTGTTGGCCTAAAGGCCCATTACTCTAGTTTTGATGATGATTAACTTATATAGTTATAGTACTAATGATCTTGTGTTAATAAGTTTCAGATTATTTATCATGATCTTAGTCGGTGTTTATCTTCAACAAAATATTCGAAGTCAAGTTTTGAAGTTAGCACATGTTGATCAAGAGCTTGCACTTCAAAATCGTATCAAGTACTCAAGAGGAGTCTAGCTTTTTGGATTAAGGTTTGGACCAAGTCAAGAAGGAGAAGGAGATTTTCAAGACTTGAGCCCTAGTTTGTAAAGATTTTATTTATATAAAATATAAAGGATAGATTAGTTGTGGATTACTCAAGCTTATAATCACACACAAAATTTATATACGTTTTCTTAAAATAGTTTTGATTTTAGAAAATACCTTTTTTGTTTGAGTTTCGAAGAAGATATCTTTATGTTCCATGGATAGAGTTCATCAAAACAAGTTTGCATGTTTTATATGTATATTACATTTTATCTATATACATTGTTGGTTCAAATATTTAGAAAAACTTATTTGATCTTTCTAAATCATATGTTTGAGTTTTGTTAAGTCAAAATTTATTTTAGAGCTTAATTATCAAAAACATAGATATTTCATCTTATATGTGTATTGAATCATATCCATACACACTATGCTTCAAAAGTGTTTAAAATATCTTATTTTTGTATTTGAACAAAGTTTTTGAAAAATCATATTCTTCATTAGAAGTTGATTTTTGAAAAAATACCTGTTTTTGTTTAAATCTGAATTTTTATATAGTTCAACTTGTTTGTAATATATGTTGATTTTTTATCACACCTATTTAGATTTCAAAGTATTTTAATGAACTTTTTTTGTGGATTTTATGTGATTTATGGGATTTTATAGGATTTTATAAGACCAAGTTTGAATCCTTAATTAATCCCTGACATGGTCTTCTGGCGGTCGACCGACCGGTCGACCGAGCCAGAAGTCAGTCAACCGAGTGGTCGGCCGTTGTGCACAGAACGTGCACACAGTCTTGGCTAGAGGGCCGATCGATCCAGAGAGTTTACTCTCTGGATCTGGCACCGGTCAACTGAGCGGTTGGCAGGCTAGGGAGCTATGCTCTCTGGTTCTTGCCTCGGTCAACCGATAGGTCAAGACCTGGGTGCGGTCGACCGGCGGTCGATCGGTAACCCCAATGGTCATAAAATGATCGTTGGCCAGTCGACCGGCCATTTAGCCTAGGAATTAGCCCCAACGGCTAGTTTTTGTAACTCTATAAAAGGGAGCTGTTTTGGGTAGTTTAGACAAGATTTTGAAGAAGTTTTAGAGCCAATTTTCCCATCTCTCTTAGGGTTTTTCTTCACATATTTTTGGGTTAAAACTTCCATATCAAAAGGAAAGTTTTAAGAGTAGTTTTCAAAAGAAATTTCTTGAGTTTTCCACCACAACTCTATCTTATTTTTCTCATACATGAAGGACCCAGGGCACCATCCAAGACTAGCCTTTTAAGTGGAGTTGCCCAAATCCTTATTTACCCAAGATCATCCCCACGTCTAGCTGATGTGGGACCATTTGTTCGACCCAAATCCCAACAATCCCCCCTTCGAATAAAGAGTCCCCTTGCAAGCTCAACTATCTTCATACTGGAAGATCAAATGCTCCATTGAGATCCAACTCTTCACTGCGTGGAAGGCGGCATGCCTTATGTGCAGTACCAACTGCAGTCGGTCACTCCTCTATACCGCGTGAGAGGCGGCATGCCCATTGTAAAGGAGCACCACTGCCAAATTTCTCGAGAGCTCAACATTAGCTTCACAGGGGCCTATTGCGTCTTTTTGTGCCATTGGGTGATCAGGCCCATTGCGTCTTTGCACCATTAGGGGATCTACATCATCAAATATCAACCACACACACGACTAAGTTCGGGACATGACTCTGATACCACTTGAAGGACTCGGGGCACCATCCCAAAAGACTAGCCTTTTAGGTGGAGTTGTCCAAATCCTTATATACCCAAGATCATCCCCACGACTAGCCGATGTGGGACTATTTGTTTGACCCAAATAACAATAACACAAACTTGAGCTTTTCATTGCTATATCAATCCTCTAGGGATCCTTGTTATGAGAGTTGTTTTTTGTAATCAAGAGAAGTGATCACAAGTTTTCATTCTTTTATTTGAGGTGTTGTAAAGGTTGAGGCCTCGGTGAGCTAGTGAGTTCGTGTCGTGACGAGTTCTTGTGGGAACTCGGTGTAGAGTGAGGCTTTGGCAAGCTAGTGTGCTTGCGTGTGTTGTTCTTGCAGGAACATGAGGAACTTACGGGTCTAAGAGTTCTTGAGGGAGCTCGTTGTAGGTGTTATGGCACTGAGTGATCTTGCGGGATCAATTTTAGTAGAAATCCTTCATAGTGTTGAAGGCGGGGACGTAGAGCAAGTATGCTCGAACCTCGAAACAAATCTCCCATATTTGCGATTGCTCATCTCTCTCTCTCACTTGTGTTTATATATCTTGCATGCTTATATTGTTTATCTCTTTATACGCTTGATATATTTGTGCTTAATTGTTTTATGCTTGGGACTGTTTACTCACATTTGTATTCAACCAAGAGAGCAATAGTGGCACCGCAACTCTTAATCTAGAGGAATCTTAAGGAGATGGTCCATAGCTCGTCACCGAGAATTTGGTTACACTCTTGTGTTATAGGTTGTGTGTAGTGCAATAGTTTTAGATTGCATGATTAGTTTTTATTCCGCATGTTGTGCATTAGATTAGCTTGTCACCTACTTACCCCCTCTAGATGATTTATAATTGGTATCAGAGCTTGGTGCTCTTGATTTGGGTCTAACAACCTAGAGTTAAAGTTTCATATTTTTGCTAATCACAATATTTGCATACACACATGGATTTCATGACACCCCTGTTGTTTGACATTCTTAATATCCAAAGTTGGAAAGTTAAGATGTCCATGTACCTAAAAGTCCTAGGGATCCATGTTTATTTTGCCACCATTAAAAATTCATTTTTTATTAATGGCAAAAATCTTCAGGCTAATGCAAAAGCCATTTATACTTTTAAAAAGTACCCTAAATGATGAATATTTATCTAGGGTTGCTAACTTTGATTCAGCTTTTGTAGTATAGAACACCCTTATCTCCTTAGGTGAATAAAAGCAATACTACATGAGGAGTGACTCGGATAATGGAAGTGCTACTTCTAATATGTGCTACATGATCCAAGGGGACGACCACCTTAAGGTAAATTCTGAATCCGAGGTTAATGAAGATGTTGACATGCCGTATGATGAACTTGCTATGTTTTGTCAACAACTTCTTAAAAAATATGAATCTTAAAAATGGATAACAAAAATATGAAAAATGAAAATAATTTAGTTTTAAAAGAAAAGATTCTTTTAAAAATAAATTTGAAATTATTTCAAAAGAAAATAAATTTTAAAATGGAGAATGTTTCGTTATCTTCAAAATTAAATGATATTTGTAAAGGAAATAATTCATTGAAAAATAAAATTATTTTGGTGGTGAAAGAAAAGAAGATTGTTTTGAAAGAAAATAACTCTTTGAAAAAGAAAATTATTTTAAAAGAAAAAGAAAAAATTTCTGAAAAGATAAATAATTTTGATTCTCATTCTTGCCATGTCTCTCATGCTAATATTGTTTCACCTTCTTTTGATAAAAATGAGATTCATGTGCTGAAAAATAGAATTGATTGTTTAGGCTCCACTTTAAGCCAATGTGCATTTAAATACAATAGATTGGAATCCATATTTCGTAAGAAATAAATTCCTCATATTCATGCACAAGCCCCACGACATATATATGCTTACCATGCTCATAATCACGCCACTCATATACATGCTAGAGTGTACCAATGTACACATTGTGGCCACAAAGGCCATCTTGCAAGATTTTATTTTAATAGAATAAATTCTATAAATTTTGCAAATAAAAATATTTGGTTCCTTATGATGCTAACCCCGTGGACCTAAAAATAAAATATGGGTACCAAAATCCCCATCTCTTGTGTTTGATGTAGGTGTGGGTTCACAAAACGTGAGAGGATTGGTGCCTTGGTGGTGGATGCATTCGGACCTTGACGGACATATCTTTGATGCATCACTATTAAGGAAGTATGGTGGGAGGACTACCTCATGTTTTGGAGAAATGAATTGGATACATCAGTTTTGGTAACTATTTCTTCCTCCTCTTTTAAATATTTTAAATGCTTCTATGCTAGTGTAGTGACCTAGACTCTATCTTATGTTATTTTGTGCTTATAAATGAGTTGATTGGTTGCCTTACTATGCATATATTTTTAAAAATAGTATTCATGTTTTCAATAGATTTACATGCCTATTTTTTATTCATGTTTTCTATGTTTTTATGTCTATATCACATTGATATGTAAATTTTGTTAAAACTTATATTATACATGTACAATTTTTGAGATACATGCTTTACATGCTCTATTTCTTTTATGTACTCATTATTTGTTTGATTGTACATTTTCTGTCTTAGTTTTGATGATTCATGTATAACTATATGATATATCATGTTTTTGAATAAAAGAATCTCATGTTTTGTTTTGAGCCTTATTGATTTATTTTATGAATTTGTTGTTTGCATGATTCTTATACATTCATCTTTATATTTACTCATGATTTTATTTTCATGAGCTTTATATGTGCTTTATAAATCTTGAGTGTCAATTTTTGTGTAATACACATGTTTCATGAGATATATAATTTGGGTTTCATATTTTTAAGGACCTTTAACTAGTTTTTCAAAAACTATTTTAAACTAGTTTCTTGATTCTTCAATTTGTAAAGTTTTCAAACTATGCTCAAATTATTTTCAACTCTTATTTTGAGTACCATACCAACCGAAGGGCGGATAGTTGGGTGACCACGCCTTGTGTACCTTATTGAATATCTATTTTATCATGTGCATGATAAGGGTGGATGATATGAGTTATGCACATAATTTTTATGGTATTTCATTTGTTGTATACTCTTACTAGTTTTCTATATATGTATGCATCAAAATTCAAGTGGTATTTCTATTTTTATATATACATATATATTATTTAGATTGTGCTTATTTTACAATGCCTCATATTTTATAGTACAAATTTTTATGCAAAGCTTGATTTAATTTTAAATGTTAATTGGTATCTTTACAAGTTTATGCATTGATTTCAATTGGTATTTTTTTTGTATAAAAATATATTTCATGTTTCATCTTTAATTGGTATCAAAATCTACTATTGGTATCCTAAAATTTTTGTTTATCTACAAGTGGTGCGAATATTTGTTTTGTCAACTATAATTTGATTTAAAAGTGATTTCAAAATCTTTCAAAATTTGTTTGATATATATTGCCTATATGCAAGGGGAGCTTAACATCTCCTCCATATATAGATTCATGTTGAGTGTATTTTACATATTGAGGAGGTTGACCAATCTTCTTTATGTGATACATGTATGTAGGGGAAGCTTGACATCTCTGTCTATACATTGTATATAATGCTTATGTGGGTTAGAGTTTAGTCATCCCTTTTCCATGTAATGCATTTATGCAGGGGAAGTTAACTTAACGTCTCTCCTCTTCATGAATGTATATCATATATACTTCTTTCTTGTTTATTTTTCTTCGCCCCTTTATTGATGAATTGATAAAAGGGGAGAAGAATTTAAAGAGTTTATATATGCATGCTTAATATTTATTTTTTATGCATATATATTTGCGCTTTGTTTATATGCTTCATTGAATATCCTTATGTTTTTTGCTATGCATGAGTTAAGGGGGAGCTTCTATGAAGCTTATCTTTAATCCATGCATATATAACTTCATGAGTTTTGTCATCATCAAAAAGGAGAGATTGTTGGCCCAAAGGCCCATCACTCTAATTTTGATGATGATTAACTCATGTAGTTACAGTACTAATGATGTTGTGTTCAATAAGTTTTAAATTTTCTATCAAGATCTTAGTCGGTGTTTAGCTTCAACAAAAGATTCGAAGTCAAGTTTTGAAGCTAGCACGTGTTGATTCAAGAGCTCGCACTTTAAAGATCACATCAAGTACTCAAGAGGAGTCTAGCTCTTTGGATCAAGATTAGGACCAAGTTAAGAAGGAGAAGAAGATTTTCAAGAGAAGATTTTTAAGACCTGAGTCTTAATTTGTAAGTGTTAAGATTTTATTTTTAGATAAAATGTAAAAGATAGATTAGTTGTGGATTGCTCAAGCTCATACACACAAAAATTTATATGTATTTTCTTAAAATAGTTTTGGTTTTAGAAAATACCGTTTTAGTTTTGAGTTTCAAAGAAGATATCTTTATATTTCATGAATAGAGTTCATCAAACAAGTTTACATATTTATATGTATATTAGTTTTCATCTATATACATTGTTGATTCAAATGTTTAGAAAAACTTATTTGATGTTTCTATATCATATGTTTGAGTTTTGTTTAAGTCAAAACTTATTTTAGAGCTTAATTGTCAAAAACATAGATATTTTATCTAATATGTGTATTAGATCATATCCATACACACTATGCATCAAAAGTGTTTAAAATATCTTATTTTTGTATTTGAACAAAGTTTTGGAAAAACTGTATTCTTCATTAGAAGTTAATTTTTGAAAAATACATGTTTTTGTTTAAAGTTGAATTTCTATATCACAAAAATAGTTCAACATGTTTATAATATGTATTGATTTTTATCACACATATTTGGATTTTAAAGTATTTCAATAAACTTATTTTTGTGGATTTTAAGTGATTTTATGGGATTTTATAAGATCAAGTTTGAATCCCTAATTAATCCCTGACCTGGCCTTCTGACGGTCAACCGACCGATCGACCAAGTCAGAAGTCGGTCGATCGAGCGGGTAGATCGATGTGCACAGAATGTACATACAGCTTAGGTTTGAAGGCCGGTCGACCGAGCGGTCAACCGATCCAGAGAGTTTACTCTCTGGATCTGGCACTGGTCGACCGAGCGGTCAATCGACCAGAGAGCATAGCTCTCTTGTTCTTGCCTCGGTTGACCGACAGGTCAAGACCTGGGTGCGGTCGACAAGGCAGTCGACGGTAACCTCAACAGTTATAAAAATGACCGTTGGCCGGTCGACTGGCCGGTCGACCAACAGGTCATCTGGCCTGGGGATTTGCCCCAATGGCTAGTTTTTGTAGCTTTATAAAATGGGGTTGTTTTTGCTTGTTTTAGATAAGATTTTGGAGAAGTTTTAGAGCCAGTTTTTCCCATCTCTCTTAAGGTTTTCTCCATATGTTTTTGGGCTAAAACTCCATATCAAAATGAAACTTTTTAAGAGTGTTTTTCAAAAGATATTTCTTGAGTTTTCTACCACAACTCTATCTTATTTTTCTCACACAAACTTGATCTTTCCATTTCTTTATTAATCCTCTAAGGATTCTTGTTATGAGAGTTGCTTTTGTGATCAAGAGAAGTGATCACAAGTTTTTATTCTTTTATTTAATGTGTTGTAGAGGTTGAGGCCTCAGCGAGCTAGTGAATTCGTGTCGTGATGAGCTCTTGTATGAACTCGGCATAGAGGTGCGACCTCAGTAAGCTAGTGCGTTTGCATGTGTTGTTCTTGCGGGAACAAGTGAGGGACTTGCGGGTCCAAGAGTTCTTGAGGGAGCTCGTAGTAGGTGTTGTGTCACCGACTTGCGAGATCGATTTTAGTGAAAATCCTTCATAGTGTTGAAGGCAGGATGTAAAGCAAGTGTGCTCAAACCTTAAAACAAATCTCCCGTGTTTGCGATTACTTATCTCTCTCTCTCTCTCATTTGTGTTTATATATCTTGCATGCTTACATTGTTTATCTATTTATATGCTTGATATATTTGTGCTTAATTGTTTTATGTTTGGGATTGTTTGCTCACACTTATATTCAACCAAGAGAGTCATAGTGGCACCTCAACTCTTAATCCAGAGGAATCTTGAGGAGATAGTCCTGAGCCTGTCACCAGAAATTCGACTACACTCTTGTGTTATACATTGTGTGTAGTGTAATAATTTTTAGATTGCATAGTTAGTTTTTTTCCACATTATTGTGTATTAGATTAGCTTGTCACCTATTCATCCCCTCTAGGTGATTTACACAGACTCGGTAACGGTGAGTGGAGTTTTGCCATTTTATTTAAAAGCTTCAATTCGATAATAATTATGATTGTGACTGATAGAAATTTTGATAAATTCATGTGATATTGAATATTATTGTGCAAGCTAGTAACTCATATTATAAATGATTGGTTGCTAATTGAAATATTGTTAGTAAACACTAATTATAATCGGTATTGTAGTAACTAATAATATTGGGACCGGAAATGGTGAAATTCGAGGTTAACCCTAGAGCTGAACCAAATTAAAATTTTTTAATAAATCCCTGGTTGGACTATGGGTAACTATAACATAGAAATCTCCATTTTAATGGAGTGCATTTTTATGATTTCAGTGTTTTATTTAAAATATCAGTAATTTACTGTTTGATCCTGTAAACCCTAATGGAATTAAGATCGATTCTATTTGAAGTTATAAATTGTCAAGAATTGTGACACAGATAATCCTGATTAGAAGCTCAGTAAATATGTTAAAGTGAATACAAAATCAGTTTCAATAACTGGTATATACAACATAAGAATGTAAGAATTTCTTGAAATTCTGATAAATTGAAAATGATATAGCTGGTGAAAATATTGGAAATGAACTGATTAAAATATAATTTCAAGTAATACCTGGTTAACTTAACCATTAGTCCTAAATTCGAGTTTGAATTTGATAAGTAGGCTGGTGTAAACCAAAATATTATATGTTGTATCAAGGCAGACTCCATATTATAAAGGAAATGCTATCAAAATTTCTGACAAATTCGGAGAGGATTATAATGATTATGTGATTGATTAGTGAAATTGAATTTCATTAAAATTAATTCAGTGATTAAAAATTTGGGACCGTTACACACTTACAACCAATAACCTTTTTTTCTTGGGCAATTCTGTCAATTCCCAAGTGTTGATCTTGTGAAGAGAAATGATCTTTTCAGTCATGGCATTCTTCTATTCTTAGACTTTGAACTGATTTCATCTTCCCTATAGGTAGACGGGACGCTTCCTCAATGACCGAAAGAGCATATGCCACAATCATATTCGTAGTGAGCTAACTGGACATACCTGAATTTCTTCGGGTTCTTCCAACAGCAATAGAATCTTGGATTTCACTCATAACGTGTCCCTGATCCTCATTGTCCTCAACATCTTCATCAGTTACATGAACATCACCTGTATCACCTCAGTTATGATCTCGAATGATACTGAGCTATTTGGAGATGGTGGAGTAGCATCACTCTCCACCTGCTATGATATTCTGTTGGTCTTCTCACTCTCCACTGGCAGAGACTTCATAGGCTTCTCCATTGAAGCCTCGTAAAAAGTGGCATCTCTACTCAAGATGATCTTCTTGTTCTTTAGATCCCAAACATTGTACCTTTTTACACCTTTCTTGAAACTTATGAACACATCTTTCCCTCTCTTGGATCCAATTTGTCTTCCTTGACAGCTAGACAACCAAATATCCGAAATGAGTCATAGTCATGAACAACTTTTTCCGGCCAAACTTTTAAAGGAGTTTTATCTCCTATTACAGATGAAGGCAACATGTTAATGAGATGGCAAGCATACGCCAATGCCTCAACCCAAAAAGATTTTAATAATCCGACATTAGATAACATGCAACGAATCTTATACAGCAAGATCATGTTCATCTTTTTGGCCATTCCATTTTGTTGCGGTCTCTCTTACTGTAAGTCCCTCTCTATGCCCTCATCGCGGCATAGCTGTAGGAAAAGATCACTAATGTACTCAACACTATTGTCTGAACGGAGTATTTGATCTTCCTTTCCGTATTATTCTTCATATTTCTTTTTCACTATAGAAACAATCCTAATACTTTCCCTTTGTATTTTATGGTATACACCAACATCGCCTAGAGAAATTATCAATAAAGGACACAAAGTAGTGGTTACCTTCAATAGATGCCATCTTGGTAGGCCTCCAAACATTTATGTGAACATAGTCAAGAATCCCCTCGGTGCAATGAATTGCGGTACCAAATTCACCTTAGTCTTCTTATCGATGATGTAATGCTTATATAATTCTAATTTGCAAGTTTTGGTACTCTTCAATAAATCTTACTTTGCTAGAGCTTGTAAAGACTTTTCACTTATATGTTCGAGCCACATATGCCATAGCCGGGAATAATTATCATTTAAACTAATAGAAGTTACTATTGTTCATGTAATCGTATTACCATTCAAGTAATAAAGGTTATTGTGTGAGATGCCCTTCAACATAACCATCGAGCCTTTAAGCATCTTAAGAACACCATCTCTACCAGATATCTCTAGGTCCAATGCTTC
This sequence comes from Agave tequilana, assembly GCA_038442645.1. Taxonomy (NCBI): domain Eukaryota; kingdom Viridiplantae; phylum Streptophyta; class Magnoliopsida; order Asparagales; family Asparagaceae; genus Agave; species Agave tequilana. The sequence continues at coordinate 12,536 of JAVJIF010023860.1, forward strand.
CAAGGCACCAACTAAGATAAGATTTTTCTTTAATTGAGATACATACCTCACTTCCTTTAGTTCCCACACTATCTCATCAAACATCTTGATAAGGATAGTATCTACCCTTCCATGCTGCACGGATGATCATCACCCATGAGGATGGAACAACATCTTGCTTCTTGAAGCTAGAAAACTAATTGCTATTGAGACACACATGATAGGTAGTACCCGTATCCAATATCCACTTAAAATCACTTCAGTAGGAAACAATAGGAGCAGTGACTGAGAACAAGAATATCGATGAGTCTAAATCTAATCCATCAGCCTATGAAATACCACCAGCTTGTGTACTGATTATCTGTGTGAGATTTTCCTTGGGTTTCATCTCATTCTTTTTATCCTTCATCCTTGGGCAATCAATCTTTCAGTGCCCTATTTTTCTGCAGAAGGTACACTAGTTCTTCTTCAGTTCTTTGAAATCGGCTCCGGACTTTAATATTTTATGATCACCTTTGTCCTTTCGACTAAAACTCCTACCTCTTACCATTAAGTCTTCAGCTGATATATTATTGAAAGACTTTTTGTCCTTCCTTCTCAATTCATGATATACAAGAGCAGAAGAAACTTCAGTATAACTAAGAGATTTTATACCGTTGATTAGGGTGAGAACGAAAGTCTCGTAGTCCTTATTAGAAAGAGACCTCAGAAAAATCAACACCTCGTCCTCTTCTTTGATCACCTCATCCACATTAGCTAAGTCCATAAGAAGCTCCGTGTAGTTATTCATATGTTCGTCGATCGAAATGCCTTTTCCAATTGGAAGTGATAAAGCATCATCTTCAGGTGCAAGCGATTCTCTATGCTCTTGGTTAAGTACTTGCCCTCTAGAATCTCTCAAATCTTTTCGCTAAAATCTCAATCATCACATAATACTTGATATCTTATGTTAAATAAGATCTTATGACGCCACACAATGTCCTATTCATCTTGTCCCAGTCATTTTCAGAAGTATCCTCTGGCTTTCTCTCCAAAAGTAGAGCATCTTCAAGATTTGATGCCGTCAGTGCTTCCATCACCTTGCATCCCTACATGCCAAAATCGTTCATACCGTTAAGTTCACCACATCGGTCTTTGATGTTGGAAAGAGAGAGGATATCGTCGAGGAAGTCGACGAAGGAAGGACAGCAGCAAAAGCAGGTTAGCAGAACCAGCAGCAGGAGTTCGGTCGACCGGACCAGTCGACCGCCCGCAGTAGCAGGAGTTCGGTCGACCGGTCCGGTCGACCGACGTGCACAACATGCACAAGGCATCAGCGGTCGACCGGTCCGGTCGACCGCAGGAGGAGCTCGGTTGACCGCCCGGTCGACCGACTAAAGTGACCCAACTCTCGGTTGGGAACGGTCGACCGGCCCGGTCGACCGGTGCATAGGGTCGGTCGACCGACCGGTCGACCGACAGTCGGGTTGCGGGCTGTTTTGCTGATTTAGAAATCTGTTGTATTTAAAGCGGATTTTCTAGGGTTTTGCTGTATCAGGGAAAATTGTAACTCTCTTGATATTCAGAGGTGCTGCAAGTATTGTAATTGATTATTCCAATCAATAGAAACTCTCTTTCCTTTCCCCGAGGACGTAGGCATCAAGGCCGAACCTCGTTAATCTTTGTTTCGTGTGCTTTTCTCTGAATTTGTGTTATTTGTGCTATCATTGGAGCTTGTTCTTCGTGCATTGGAGATCTAGGGCTTCCTCTTCTGGTTGTTGTCGGCGCACAACATTTGACTGGTGAATATTAATGATTTTCACTGCGGGTTGACTATTCCTGGCCATCTCCTTCATCAAATCCAACAAAGCAATGTGGAAATAATTAGTGAAAACAAATTTAAATAGATAAAGATTGGGTCTTTACCTCCAAACGAAACAGTCGACCAGTTTTCAAAGCAATCTACTCGATCCAAACGAAACTCCCCAACGAAACCTGAAAAACTATGATACCACTTGTTGGGACCTGCCGGAGGTATTTCGCAAACACCAGAGTATGTCGCAGAATAATCACAAAAACAACAAAAACAAATAAACGAGAAAGAAAACGAGAAATACAAATTTAACGAGTTCAACAATTGCCTACGTTCTTAGGATAAAAGGGGAGAGAGATCTTATTAATCAATCAATTCATGTTAGAATCAATGAGAATAATACCCTCTTTATATTGTCAGAAAGTCCATGAAGAAAAGAAAACTAACAATTCTGAAATCAGATTAGAAACGAAATAAGAATTCTATTAGAAAAGTGTCAGAAACCCGTGATTGTGATAGCCATGATGGACCTATCGGAAGACTGCACAAACTCAACATTCGGGTGGGGCCATGTCGATAGTCTGAGCTGCGCCTGTCGACAGATTGAGCCAGAGTTGTCGACATGCCTCCAATGACTGGCAACAGACTGTCTAACTCAACTCTCTGTATGGTGTATCCACGTATCCGCTGTCGACCACAATGATGGACCTTTTGACAGCAGTCTTCTGCACCTGCCTTCTGCTGCTGCTGCTACAACCAATCGAATGAGTAACAAAACTCTACCAATAAGATTTTAGACTCTCTCCCCACAAAACCTATGATTTTGAAGATTGCTATCGCATCGGCTGTAGAAGATGCTAATGGGTACTGATTTGAGTTTATTTGCAGAACTACTCATGTTCAGTTACTTGTGGACATAAGTAACAGGGCAAAAGCCAAAATTTAGAATGCATGTAATACTGCAAGGAAATGTACTGCTTGCGCGCATTTCTAATTTCTAGCATATTGCATTGCCAATATACAGGTTCAAGAAGAAGACTCGAGCCTAATCTCCAACTTGATGTAGCCCGTTTTTTCTGAATTTAAAGGTGGAGCGCTTGACTGTATAAGTTTCTCACCGTGATGAAGCAAGAGCAAATACATATCGGATATATAATAGTTCCAGTGAACTCGTGGACTAGTAGTAACCAGCAGTTTTGTCGTAGGAACAGGGAAACCGCGAGAAGCACAGTGTTCTCAAGAAAAATAGTCTTCCGAGCAAACTGAGAAGTCTATCTGTAGATTTTGGGGCCCACCTCTAAATCTCCACATTTCCGTTTCAGTGCGAACTTTCCGTGGCCATTTTCCTTTGAATGGACTAAGAAGTTCCAAAATGAGAGGAGGAGGAGTAGTGAATAATGACGCACGCAAGAACAAGGAATTATGAGGGGTGTGGGTCTGATGCGTTGATAATGATTGTGAGGCGTGTTGCGCATGGGAGGCCACAGCCTGTTGGAAGAAGGAAGAGGATACAACCTCAAGTAGGGATGGCTAACAGGACGAATCGGGTTGATTCGCCCCGTTAGCTAACGAATCCGTTACGAGACGGGTTGAACCCGTCTCGTAACGAATCCAAACGAGACGAATCAAGAATCGGGGTAACGAATCGGGTCTCTGACCCGATTCGTTACCCGAATTCGCCGAGACGGGTTAGACCCGTCTCGGATTTATCATTATTTTATTTTTAAAAATTTCAAATTTACCACAATATGTAATTTTTTAAGCTGTTGAGGGTTTAAAAAAAATAAAAAACTAAAATAGGGATCTGAAACTAATTTTTCCCTCTCACATATATAATAATATAGGACTTAAAAAAAAAAGAAAGAGGAGGGGTCGGGGAAAATTTTTCCCGACCTGATTCGTCCCGTGATTCGTCACGGGACGAATCTGACCCGTCCCCTTTAAACGGGACGGGTCAACTCGGGTTGACCCGCCTCTAAACGGGACGGGTCCGGGTTGACCCGCAACCCGCCCTGTGAGACTCAAACGGGTCGCACAGGACGGGGCGGGGCGGGTCGAAGCAGGTCGACCCGTCCCATTAGCCATCCCTAACCTCGAGACTGTCGAATTCACATAGTACAGAAAAGACATTTCACGTCGGATTAAAACCAACATGGAAAAAAAGTACCCAACGTCTATCTCGGAGACAGACTTTTCACGTCGGTCTTCACCCGACATTAAAAATAAATATTTAATGTTGGTTATTTAAATTACCGACGTTATAAAAAAAAAAATTATAAGTGTGTAACTGACAAACTTTTCACGTCGGTTTTTAGCAGAACTGACGTGGCAAGTGAACATTCCACTACTTATGTATACTCATTTCAATCAAATTATTTCTAGGCTTGACTTTATTCTTAGTCTTATCGGGTATATTGAGTAATATGTCAATAATACTATCACACGCATTCTTCTCAATATGCATGACATTAAGGCAATGTCTCACAAATAAAAAAATTCAATATGAGAGATCAAAAAATATTGACCTCTTCTTCCACACATTCTTTTCAACTGTAATTTTCTTCTCTTTTTCATAACTTGCTCTGAAATGATTCACCCATTGATCTCTTCACTGGTCAATGTTTTTGGAGCTCTTCCTTCTTCTGTAGATCTATTAAAAGCTTTTCGTAGCCTCCGATAACGATGGAACTTGGGTAAGAGTCTCCGAGAACTAAAGTATACTGTCTGTCTGTAACGCCCCGATTCCACGGATACGGGACGTCACTGCGACGTATATACGTAGGTCAGAAATGCCCCCACGTATATACGCTAAGCATAAAAGTACAATAAGGAAACAGAGTACAACACAAAGCGTGGTGTATTCATAGGCCAATATACAAGATACAAGTACAAAGTTATACAAATTATGATAACTGTTACACTTTACAAGTGTTTTGTTTTCACAACCAAGTCCAAAAGAATATATACAAAGATATACACAAGGTGCTCACGTAAGAGATGGAGACTCGTGAGCCAAAAAGAGGAGTACGGCACGAGGGAACTAGAGCTGGTCAACCTGCTCACTGAAGTATGCCTGATCTTCCGTGGAAGGATCCACTTCGTTCCAGGTCTCGGAATCTGAATATGCAAATCCAAGGAATCAAGACATATAAACAATAGATAGCTGCAGCCAAGTGGCTAAGGGACGAGTACAAGTAAGATGGGACTATACAAGTATATCAACTAACAGATATGAAAAGCATGAATAGATAAAGTCGTATAATAGATCTACAATTAACATTTTATTATTATTACTTGTTTTACTCGGATATCTAGCTATGTGGTCCAGCGTCCCAGTGCACATAGATCCATATCATAGTAATACAAGGTTGTTGTTGGAAATCAGCGGTTGTATCGACGAACTATGTTTACAGTGGACCCCGTACATGCCCGGGATAACGGTCCAGGATTGTTCCGTTGCTTGGTGACGGAAGCCAGCCGCTAGGCTATTCAGGAGGGACTTATGTATGCCCTTATCAAGATGGTACCAGTAATACAGGGAGCAAGCACTCCCCTCGGTCCCCTGGAGGCCCACAGGTCAGACCGGAACATGGGTTGCACAACACTCCTAAAAGCCACTGTAAACACGAACACATATCGATATCCGCATGTTTCCCCCGACCCAATATAAGTTGGTCCATTTATACAAAAGTCAAGAATATCATGCTTGGTTCAAGTGATGGCATGATAAGTGGGGATATCCATTTATTAACAAGTCATGAAACGGGAATATATAATAACAAGTCATGAAGTAATATGAGATAAGATTCATCAAGTATCATGTCATGTAATATCAGTAATGTAGCATAAACATGAACAATGTATCACATGTGTATAGAGGTTAAAGTCCAAAATCAGAAAAGGAAACAACTAAGTTAAATAGTCAGAATTAGTCGACTAGGTGGAGATTAGTCGACTAATAAGGGTCTTCAGTCGACTAATAGTCCGCAGGAGTCGACTAAAGTGGTTTTCCAGAAAGTTTGGTAGTCGACTTGGGTTGGAAGGGTAGTCGACTTGGTGAACTATAAGTCGACTAACGGGTACGCAAGTCGACTAAATCTGTGATATAAAAAGTTGGGATTAATTTCCGGGACATGTTAGTCGACTAGGGTACTATGTATAGTCGACTAGAGGTCTCTGGTCGACTAATACTTTGGGATAAGTCGACTAGAGCCGAGAGTTGGTAATTTTTTGGTTCAAGGAAAATTAGTCGACTAGGGGTCAAAATGTAGTCGACTAGGGGGGTCTAGTCGACTGGTAAAAATGGGTTAGTCGACTAAAACTGTGAAAATCAGAAAAGCTACGTTTCAACTAAAGTGGGTTAGTCGACTAGTCTCTAGGTCAAGTCGACTAATCCTGGAGAAAACAGAAAACAGAACAGAATTTCAGATGGTTGTTTGTTGGTCTAAAAATGGGATTTTTATGACACAAGTGTATATGAATGATCTTCACATGTACACAAAGAAGTGATCTAGTCTTGGTGAGTAAAAATACTCACAAGGAAAGGTTATTTGAAGGTTCTACGAGTCTTGAAGGATCGTTTGCCGACGATGTCACCAACTAGGTCTTTGGCGATACCTCCGACGACGTGAGATGCGATCCAAAACCAAGAGTGTGGTAGCTTGAGAAGAAGATGGTGAAGGCTTTGAGGTGGTTGGGAGTTAGGGATTGAGATGGAGAAGTGAAAAAAGAGAAAAGAATTGTAAAGGAAAGTTTATATAGGATTTGATTTTTGTAAAGGGGGTGAAATTAAAGAATTGGAGAGGGGTTTTGTGCAAATAGGGGAGGATGGGGTTGTCTCCCTTGGCCAATGGTGGCCGGCCATGGAGATGAAGAGTTAATGAAGGCATTAATGAGGAAGTGGGTGGGATTTTTAGATATTTTGGAGGAGAAGATATTTGGGAAGTTGGTGGAAGGAAAGAAGGAAAGAAAAAGGAAAAAGAAAAAGGAAAAGAATTTGTAAAAGAAAAGATATTTTCTTAATTTTGAAAAATGAAAATATTGAAAACACTGATTCCCGGGTTAAATCGAGAATGCGGAAAACATTTCGGAAAATACCGAAATCGTCCGAAATTCAAGTATCTCGGAACGACTCGTAATTTTTACCAAAAATCAAGAATAATATAAGAAGACGTATAGTGAAATCCGTTTGAAGAAATACTTTATAGTTTTGGAACTAAAATTCCCGGAATCAGTTAACTACCGACTCCGTTGGAATTTTCATAAATTCATAAAATTCTAAGAAAAAGAATGTGGATAGAAAATACGATTCTAAGAGATAATGCCTAAAGGACTTTCTAGAAATTCCTAACTGTTTGTAAGATAAAAATTCGGGAATCGATCAGCGACACTGGTCGACACCGGTTTTGAAGAAATTCATTTTAATTCTAGAAAATTCCAGAAATTCACCTAAAATCTAATATATTAGGAAATGATATTTGAAATTGAAATTGGTCAAATACGGGAAGTAAATCGAAAAATACGATCGAAAATCAGAATACGCAACTTAGTACGTATTACGGAAACGGGGTATTACAATCTACCCACCTTACAAAATTTCGTCCTCGAAATTTCATAAAGTGAAGGGTAACAGGAATGGTAACAGATAGATAAGGCTAGGAAGAAAGATAACAAATAGAAAAGAGTAAAAGGAAAGAGTCTTACCAATCAAGATGAGAAGAGTTGAGGATAACGCTCTCGGATGACGTCCTCTCGTTCCCATGTGGCCTCTCCTGGCACATGGCGATTCCAAGACACCAACACTAAAGGTATGGCTTTGTTCTTCAGTGTCTTCACACTTCTATCCAATATGGCCATCGGCTGCTCCTGATATGATAAGTCCGGTTGCAGTTCCAGCTCGGAGTGATCCAAAATATGGCTGTCATCCTTAACATACCTCCTCAACTGAGACACGTGGAAAACATTATGAACTCCGTCCAACGATGGCGGCAACGCCAATCGATAAGACACATCTCCCACTCGATCCAATATCTCGAATGGGCCGATATATCTCGACTTAGTTTCCCACGAGTGCCGAACCGGATTACTCCCTTGGTAGGTGAAATCTTCAAGAACACATGATCTCCAACTCCGAATTCCAATGGCCTCCTCTGCAAATCTGCCCAGCTCTTCTGTCTGCTCTGAGCTGCCTTGAGATGATCTCTGATAACCCTAACTTTCTCTGTGGTCTGGATCAAAATCTCTGGCCCCAATAGACTCCTCTCACCGACTTCATCCCAACAAATCGGTGACCTGCATTTCCTCCCATACAGTGCCTCAAAAGGTGCCATCTTAATACTTGCCTGATAACTGTTGTTATAAGAAAACTCAGCCAAGTGAAGATGATCTTCCCAAGATCCCTTAAACTCAATCATGCAGGCCCTAAGCATGTCTTCAAGGATCTGGATGGTCCTCTCAGATTGTCCGTCTGTCTGAGGATGATATGCTGTACTGAACTTCAGACGAGTTCCCAGACTTTCTTGGAGACTCTCCCAGAAATGAGATCTGAATCTGGTATCTCTATCTGATACAATACTGACTGGAACTCCATGCAGACGAACTATCTCCTTCACATACTTATCTGCCAGAACCTCTGTAGTCTGACCCACCCTGAATGGTATGAAATGAGCTGACTTGGTGAGACGATCAATGATAACCCACACGGCATTATTACCTTTGGGACTACGAGGTAATGCCGTGACAAAGTCCATAGTGATGTGCTCCCACTTCCATTCGGGTATAGGCAAAGGATGAAGAAGTCCAGCTGATCTCTGATGCTCAATCTTTATCTGCTGGCACACCAAGCACTTAGCCACAAACTGAGCTATCTCTCTCTTCATGGCATTCCACCAAAAGTGCTTCTTCAAGTCCTGGTACATCTGTTTCCCCTGGATGTATAGAATATGCTGAACTGTGTGCTTCCTCTAAAATCTTCTGTCTAACTTCTCCCTGGGAACACAAAGTCTACCTCCAAAGTACAATGCACCATCCGGACGAATACAAATATCCGTCCTCAATCCAGCCTCTACCTGAGTTCTGAATGTCTGAAGTCTGGGGTCCTCCTTCTGAGCTTCCTTAATCTCATCTATCAATGAGGACTGGATCTGTAAAGTCATAAGCTGTCCTGTCTTCTCAGCTCCTCGAACCACCATCAAGTCCAATCTGATAAAGTCCTGAATCAACTCCTTCTGCTGAGTGAACTGAACAAGCACCCTGTTCTCTGGCATCCTGCTCAGGGCATCAGGAACTGTATTGACCTTGCCTGGATGATATTGCAAGTCAATATCATAATCTGCCATAAGCTCCAGCCACCGTCTCTGCCTCATGTTCAGCTCTTTCTGTGAAAAGATATACTTGAGGCTCTTGTGATCTGTATATATCAGCACTCTATCTCCCAGAAGATAGTGCCTCCAAATCTTCAAGCAAAGATCACTGCCGCCAACTCCAAGTCATGAGTTGGGTAATTCCTCTCATGAGGCTTCAATTGCCTAGATGCATATGCTATCACATGATCATGTTGCATAAGTACACATCCTAGGCCTTTACCTGATGCATCACTAAAGATGACCATCCCTCCTCTCCCTGAGGGAGTTCTCAAGATAGGAGCTGAAATGAGCTTCTGTTTCAACTGCTCGAAGCTGCTTCACACTCCTCTGTCCATATGTACCTTACTCCTTTCCGGGTGAGCTGGGTTAACGGAGCTGCAATCCGAGAGAAATCCTGGACGAAACGTCTGTAATATCCAGCTAGTCCAAGAAAACTCTTTATCTCCGTCACCGTCCTCGGAACTGGCCAATCCTTTACTGCCTGGACTTTGCTCGGATCAACTGAGATACCTTCTGCTGACACCATATGTCCAAGAAATGCTATACTGTCCAGCCAGAATTCACACTTACTTCTCTTGGCATGAAGCTGCTCCTGCTGAAGTGTCTGCAACACAATCCTCAAGTGTTCAGCATGCTCCTATTGTTCTTTGAATAGATCAAGATGTCGTCGATGAAAACAACAACAAACTGATCCAAGAAGGGCGAGAACACTCGGTTCATCAAGTCCATAAACACTGCAGGGGCATTAGTGACTCCGAAAGGCATAACAAGAAACTCATAGTGGCCATATCGGGTCCTGAATGCCGTCTTCGGTATGTCCTCCTTCTTCACCCTCAGCTGGTGGTAACCCGACTGTAAATCCAATTTGGAGAACACACGGGCTCCACTAAGCTGATCAAATAGATCATCAATCCTGGGAAGGGGATACCTGTTCTTGATGGTGACCTTGTTCAATTCCCTGTAATCAATACAAAGTCTCTTACTACCATCCTTCTTGTTGGCCAACAGTACTGGAGCTCCCCATGGTGAAGTACTTGCCTAATCACTCCCTTATCTGAATACTCCTGCAGCTGCTTCTTCAGAATCTCCAACTCCGTCGGTGCCATCCTGTACGGAGCCTTAGATATAGGTGCCGCTCCTGGAATAGTCTCGATGGAGAACTCAATCATCCTGACAGGTGGCAGTCCTGCGATCTCAGCAAACACCTCCGGAATTCATCCCACACCGGCACCTTCTGCTTCTGAACCTCCGAAGAAGTAATCTGAGACTTTCCCTTGGTGGTCCTCACTTCTCCACTAAACTGGAACTCTGGTTGAAGTGGAATTCTAAACTTGATCTTCTTCTCCCTACAATCAATCACAGCATAGTACTGACTGAGCCAGGTCATGCCTAAGATCACGTCGTACCCTTTGGTGTCTAGTACGAGCATATCTATGGCTAAGACCTTATCACATAGTTCTACTGGACAGTCAGTACAAACTCGGGAAGATATAACTACTCCATTCCCTGTACTTATCTCCCATTTGTGGTCTAAAACCTTAACAGGTATTGAATGTAAAGCCACAAATTTATCTGAGATGTAACAGTGAGAAGCACCTGAATCGAAGAGAGCGAGAACAGGTATTGAATGAACTCTGATGTTACCTGTAATCACTTCCTCTGAAGCCTCTGCCTCTTCTGCTGTCAGAGTATAAGCCTGACCTCTGCCACGCCCTGCTGCAGTCCTGCCTCCTCTCTGGACTGGGCGAATGACATGCTGTGGAGGAAGGGGAAGAGCTCTCCTCATCACTGGCCCCTGGTTCCTCTGCTCAAGATGCCCTGGTACTGCCCGCTGTCCACTCGGTCCTGGAAGTGCTGGCAAGGTCTGGTTAGTCATCCCCAATCTCCTGTGTGGACATGCCTCTATGGAGTGATCTCTGGCTCCACACACCAAGCACAGTCCATTTGCCCTCCGGCAAGTCTGTCGAGTGTGCCCTGGCTTCTGACAATGACTACAGAATACCAGTGGTTGGGCTGACTGATAAGGTGCTGGCCTGAAAGGTTGCCTCATCTGGATCTTCGCTGCTCTGAACGGGCCCCCTCTTCCCATAGGTACAAATGGCCGCTTCATGACCTGCTGTCTCATCTGATCCCCTTGCTCCTTCTCAAACCCACGCTCCACCTCCCGAGCGATGGTGAGAACCTCAGCATAGGTCTTCAGCTGCTGGGGCATCAGATACATCTGAATCTTCATCTGTAGACCCTGCTGAAACCTGCTCGCTCGCTTCTCCTCGTCCATCACCATATACGGCGCGAAACGGCTCAGTCGAAGAAACTCCGCGGCATACTCGTCCACGGACTTGTTCCACTGCTGGAGCCTGATGAATGTTCCTCCATATCTTTCTGTGCCGTAGCAGGGAAGAAGCGGCTGTAAAAACTCTTGGAGAAGGCGTCCCAAGTAACGGGCTTCTCCAGTCTAGCCTCCTCTGCGAGCCACCAAGTTCTCGCAACATCCTTTAACTGAATCTTAGCTACTTCAACTTGGCTCTCCTTCGGGACACGGGCTGCATTCAGTAGGTCTGTCGTGTCCGTCAACCATTGCTCCGCCTCCAATGGTTTCTCGCTCCCCGTGAATATAGCAGGCTGTAGTCTTCTGAAGTCCGATACATTCCCGGGCTTCTGTTCCTTCGGGGCTGCTAACTCTTGTCTAAGGAGCTCGGTCTGCTGCTGCTGATTTTCCATCTGCTGTTGCTGGTTCCCCAGCATGGTCTGAATGACCTTCAGGATATCAGCATTCTCTCCTCCTACGGTCCATTGGGCACCTGCCCGATGTTGTTACGACCCGATCGTCTCTCCATACCGTATGATAACTGGAATTGGAAACAATGGAAAGGAGTTTAGGATACGAAGGAATGAATCAAGGACGGAATCAAGAAGGACTAATAACTTCGTACATTGTAGTTGGCATAAGCAAATTACTAGAATTTGCCACTTGATTGTACTTTAGGTTTGAGAGCCTAGGCTCTGATACCAACCTGTAACGCCCCGATTCCACGGATACGGGGACGTCACTGCGACGTATATACGTAGGTCAGAAATGCCCCCACGTATATACGCTAAGCATAAAAGTACAATAAGAAAACAGAGTACAACACAAAGCGTGGTGTATTCATAGGCCAATATACAAGATACAAGTACAAAGTTATACAAATTATGATAACTGTTACACTTTACAAGTGTTTTGTTTTCACAACCAAGTCCAAAAGAATATATACAAAGATATACACAAGGTGCTCACGTAAGAGATGGAGACTCGTGAGCCAAAAAGAGGAGTACGGCACGAGGGAACTAGAGCTGGTCAACCTGCTCACTGAAGTATGCCTGATCTTTTGTGGAAGGATCCACTTCGTTCCAGGTCTCGGAATCTGAATATGCAAATCCAAGGATCAAGACATATAAACAATAGATAGCTGCAGCCAAGTGGCTAAGGGACGAGTACAAGTAAGATGGGACTATACAAGTATATCAACTAACAGATATGAAAAGCATGAATAGATAAAGTCGTATAATAGATCTACAATTAACATTTTATTATTATTACTTGTTTTACTCGGATATCTAGCTATGTGGTCCAGCGTCCCAGTGCACATAGATCCATATCATAGTAATACAAGGTTGTTGTTGGAAATCAGCGGTTGTATCGACGAACTATGTTTACAGTGGACCCCGTACATGCCCGGGATAACGGTCCAGGATTGTTCCGTTGCTTGGTGACGGAAGCCAGCCGCTAGGCTATTCAGGAGGGACTTATGTATGCCCTTATCAAGATGGTACCAGTAATACAGGGAGCAAGCACTCCCCTCGGTCCCCTGGAGGCCCACAGGTCAGACCGGAACATGGGTTGCACAACACTCCTAAAAGCCACTGTAAACACGAACACATATCGATATCCGCATGTTTTCCCCCGACCCAATATAAGTTGGTCCATTTTATACAAAAGTCAAGAATATCATGCTTGGTTCAAGTGATGGCATGATAAGTGGGGATATCCATTTATTAACAAGTCATGAAACGGGAATATATAATAACAAGTCATGAAGTAATATGAGATAAGATTCATCAAGTATCATGTCATGTAATATCAGTAATGTAGCATAAACATGAACAATGTATCACATGTGTATAGAGGTTAAGTCCAAAATCAGAAAAGGAAACAACTAAGTTAAATAGTCAGAATTAGTCGACTAGGTGGGAGATTAGTCGACTAATAAGGGTCTTCAGTCGACTAATAGTCCGCAGGAGTCGACTAAAGTGGTTTTCCAGAAAGTTTGGTAGTCGACTTGGGTTGGAAGGGTAGTCGACTGGTGAACTATAAGTCGACTAACGGGTACGCAAGTCGACTAAATCTGTGATATAAAAAGTTGGGATTAATTTCCGGGACATGTTAGTCGACTAGGGTACTATGTATAGTCGACTAGAGGTCTCTGGTCGACTAATACTTTGGGATAAGTCGACTAGAGCCGAGAGTTGGTAATTTTTTGGTTCAAGGAAAATTAGTCGACTAGGGGTCAAAATGTAGTCGACTAGGGGGGTCTAGTCGACTGGTAAAAATGGGTTAGTCGACTAAAACTGTGAAAATCAGAAAAGCTACGTTTCAACTAAAGTGGGTTAGTCGACTAGTCTCTAGGTCAAGTCGACTAATCCTGGAGAAAACAGAAAACAGAACAGAATTTCAGATGGTTGTTTGTTGGTCTAAAAATGGGATTTTTATGACACAAGTGTATATGAATGATCTTCACATGTACACAAAGAAGTGATCTAGTCTTGGTGAGTAAAAATACTCACAAGGAAAGGTTATTTGAAGGTTCTACGAGTCTTGAAGGATCGTTTGCCGACGATGTCACCAACTAGGTCTTTGGCGATACCTCCGACGACGTGAGATGCGATCCAAAACCAAGAGTGTGGTAGCTTGAGAAGAAGATGGTGAAGGCTTTGAGGTGGTTGGGAGTTAGGGATTGAGATGGAGAAGTGAAAAAAGAGAAAAGAATTGTAAAGGAAAGTTTATATAGGATTTGATTTTTGTAAAGGGGATGAAATTAAAGAATTGGAGAGGGGTTTTGTGCAAATAGGGGAGGATGGGGTTGTCTCCCTTGGCCAATGGTGGCCGGCCATGGAGATGAAGAGTTAATGAAGGCATTAATGAGGAAGTGGGTGGGATTTTAGATATTTTGGAGGAGAAGATATTTGGGAAGTTGGTGGAAGGAAAGAAGGAAAGAAAAAGGAAAAAGAAAAAGGAAAAGAATTTGTAAAAGAAAAGATATTTTCTTAATTTTGAAAAATGAAAATATTGAAAACACTGATTCCCGGGTTTAAATCGAGAATGCGGAAAACATTTCGGAAAATACCGAAATCGTCCGAAATTCAAGTATCTCGGAACGACTCGTAATTTTTACCAAAAATCAAGAATAATATAAGAAGACGTATAGTGAAATCCGTTTGAAGAAATACTTTATAGTTTTGGAACTAAAATTCCCGGAATCAGTTAACTACCGACTCCGTTGGAATTTTCATAAATTCATAAAATTCTAAGAAAAAGAATGTGGATAGAAAATACGATTCTAAGAGATAATGCCTAAAGGACTTTCTAGAAATTCCTAACTGTTTGTAAGATAAAAATTCGGGAATCGATCAGCGACACTGGTCGACACCGTTTTGAAGAAATTCATTTTAATTCTAGAAAATTCCAGAAATTCACCTAAAATCTAATATATTAGGAAATGATATTTGAAATTGAAATTGGTCAAATACGGGAAGTAAATCGAAAAATACGATCGAAAATCAGAATACGCAACTTAGTACGTATTACGGGGGGTATTACACTGTCTGTCATGCTTTAATTGGAGAGAATATTTTCTTCACATATAGGACATGCCTTATGTCCTTTCAGACTGTACCTGACAAGTTTCCATATGCTGAAAAATCATTAATTGTCCAAAGTAATATAACTCGGAGCTTGAAATTTTCTTGATGATATGTAACGAATACTTCAACATTTTCTTCCCACATTATCTTTATGTCTTCAATAAGAGGTGCCAAATAAACATCTATATCATTTTCTGACTGTCTGAGACCCGATATTAGCAATGACAACATTATGAACTTGTGCTTCATGCACAACCAGGGAGGAAGATTATAAATAGTCAAAACAACTAGTTAAGTAATGTGTGTGCTGCTCATATTATCATGCAGGTTCATTCCATCAGATGAAAGACATAGTTGGAGATTCCTTGCATCACACTCAAATTTGAAAAACTTCGAATCGATCATATTCTACTGTGCAAACTCAGTCGGATGTCAAAGTATATTGTAAGTCACCTAGAGGGGGGTGAATAGGTGATGGCTAATCTAATGGTCACTAAATGCGGAATTAAAAACTATTATGACCTAAACAAAAACTATTACACTAAACACCACGTATAACACACTAACTCCTCTATATTCCCCTAGATAAGGGTTGAGGTGTCGCGTTGGCTCTCTTGGTTGAATAAAAGTGTTAGCAAACAATCCCAAGCATATATAATCTGAGCACACAATATATCAAGCATATAAATGTAATGACAATAATAGCATGCAAGATATAAATAAGAGACAAAGAGAGAGAGAGAGAGAGTGAGCAATCGCAAACACAAGGGATTTGTTTCGAGGTTCGAGCACACTTGCTCTACATCCCCGCCTTCGACACTACGAAGGATTTCCACTATGCTCGATCCCAATGGATCACTCCTCGGTGCCGCAACACCTACAAGCTCTCAGACTCCTTAGTCCGTACACACGCAAGCCCACTAGCTAGCCGAGGCCAACCTCAAACCAAGAGTTCACACACGAACTCTAAACCACCGCGAACACACTTGTCCGCCTCCTCAAAGTACAAGATGAAAACTTGGTGATCTAAACACTTGATCACTAATAAAAATTCTCACAACACAATCCTATGGATAGATAAAGTAATGGATAGCTCAAGTGATTGCGTGAGAAAACTAGGATGGAAGTGGTGGAGGAAAACTCAAGAAAATCACTTTAAACACTCTTGATAAAACTTTCCTTTTAATTGGAAATATTAGCTCTCAATTTTGTGGAGAAAAAACCTCTTGTAAGGGTAGGAAAAACTGGCTCAAAAACACTCTCCAAATCTTATAGAAGACAATACCCAAACCCCCAAATTTATAGGGTTAGAAAAACTAGCCGTTGGGGTCTGAAGACCTGTCGGTCGACCGCCCGGTCGACCGGCCAACGGTCATATTTCAGTCCGTTGTGCCATCGGTCGACCGGTCGGCCGACCGAGGCCAGGATACAGAGAGCAGTGCTCTCTGTCCGGTCGACCGCCCGGTCGACCGGGGCCTTTCCAGAGAGCAGAACTCTCTGGACGGTCGACCGGGACGGTCGACCGGCTTCCTGCCAGAACTGGGCGTATACATCTGTGCACGTCGGTCGACCGCCCGGTCGACCAACTTCAAAACTCGGTCGACCGGTCGGTCGACCGGCTGAAGCCTGGAAACAGATTTTCTGGGATTCAAAAGTTGGTCGTTTTGGCTTAAATAAAATCCCATAAAATCATGAAAAATCTACAAAAATAGTTTTAACACTTTACTTTGATAATCAAATATGCTTGCACAAAATCAAGACATGTTACAAAAGATTTGAACTATTTTTGTAACTTGAAAATATTGGTTCAAAATGAAAACTGTATTTTTTCAGAACTTGTTTTCCAAACTTTGTTTTTTCAAAACTCACTAAATACAAAAATAAGATATTCTAAACACTTTTAAAGCATATGGTGTATGGATATGATCCACTATACAAACATGGTGAAATATCACTTCTAAAGAGAACTAATGTAATATGAAATTGCACGTAGATTCTTTTTAGAACCGACATACAACCGACATGGAATAGATTTCATTTTTTCAAAAAATACTGACCCAAACATATTTTGTTTTATTTACAAATTTGCCACCGCTCTTTGATCCACATCCGTTGCGAACAAACAGATGTGAAATGGGCGACGTGGAGAGGCATTTCTGTACTAGTATCATGATCTATATTTAGAAGTTTTGTAGATTTTGAGCACGTCCCTCGTGATATGCCCATGCTCAGGGCCTGTTTTTTCATGTACTTTGCACGCTTACTTTTACAGATTTTCCGAAACGAGAAGAATTTGATGTACCTTTGCTGTTTCTAATTGAGAAATCATGAGTAGGCTCGAATTTTATGTTTCATTAGGAATAATTATAGTTACTCATATAATAATGAATTATTGTGCTGATTTTCATTTGTGGCGAGAATCCAAACCTCTAATAAATATTGAGATCGAATTTCTTTGTTTTTATTCGATGTAATCGTTTTCTTCCCCGTTTTTTCCTCCTAATTTTTGCCTTGAGCATGACCAGGGGCGAACCTATTAGTTGGCTGGGCCGGGCTAAAGCCTGACCCAGTTTTTCATATGTTTCCTTAAATCTTTTTTTTCTTCATATATTGCCTTAAACTCCTTTCTATTTAAGTTTTGTTTTAGCAAATTTATTTCTACTTCTACTCCTGATTTAGTGAAAAATACTATTTTACTCTTTTGATAAAATCATATAATTCATAAGCATAAGTTATAAAAAATTGCAGCCCACTCTAAAATTTAATCCTGATTCCGCCTCTAACATGACTCAACTAAGCTTTTGGCCATCACCTCTTACAAGTCATTTTTCCTCAGAAGAAAGGAAGGAAAAAAAACTCTTAAAAGTTACAAAATCATCAAACAGTATTACAGGAATATTTCCATGTAGGAACGTCATGTTCATAGTTAGTTGTCAATCTCGGGTTAGCTAAATGTTTAACATAATTACAACAGTTTTTCTTTCATGCATGTTTCTATCATCACACAGTGGTTTGAAAAAAACAAAATTCCTTCTAATCTTTAGGATCTCATGGGCCAAGATTGTGAAAGTGAGAGAGATCGTCAACTCGAGCAACAGTTGCAGGCCTGACTTCGGTAAAGCTAAACATTATGGGGGAGACTTAGATTCAAGACCGCCCTACGGAATATATTATACTAATTAAAAAAAATACATACAACAGCAGCTGTGAAAGTAGCTGTGCCATCAATCAAGCATGCCTCATGAATTAGAAAAATACTACACCTAAGCAAACAATATTGTATGCAAGATTTAAGAATATCGACATGCAGCAAAGTTGGAAAAAGATTATCAAGCATGAATCTGACTACATACAGTTTTCATTAGACTGTGGACAAAACTGAATGTAATTCAAACTCGACTACCATCAAACAAAATTGCGATCAGAGGAATATCATGCATGATGACAATTCATCAAACAAAAGTCTAGGACTGAGTGAATTGTAACTTCAGTGACCAGTCATCTTACTTCCATCTTCACCCAGAAATCCGTCAGGAGATTGAGTTTCTGGTTTTGTTTCATGCGGAGTAGACACTTTCAGTTGAAAATATCTAATTTAAGCATGAAAGACAGTTACAAAAAACTTCAGGGTGAAACCGTTAACACTGTCGGAGGCCATCATTTTGCTGACATGAGCCCAGAACACACCATAGGATGGTGACTCTCAGCACCCTAGATAGAATGAGATGACGATATGTTCGTTCATAGACTTGTGGTAAGCTTTTCTGGGCCCGTGTGGATTGGATTTCAGGCTTGGCTAAACTCACATACTAATTTGAAGAAAGAACTAGTCATTTCCATTAAGTTGCGTAAACAAGCATAACGCTAGCTCGTGTATGTTTCACATGTTAATTTGATGACAGCTCGTGTATGTTTCACATGTTAATTTGATGACAGGTTGAAAGTTTGAGAGAGAGAGAGAGAGAGTGTTTTTCGGGGCATTTTCTCCTTGTACTTCTATTAATGCCATAAATGTAAGGCATAAATCAATAATGTAAGGGACAGGATATATTTTAGACAACGACAGTTCTTATGATGCAAAAAATGTCCAAATGAGTAACCATGTTCCCATACCGGGGGATGCATTCATCGTCTCCGGTAGAAAAAAAAAAATGCCCCTCTAAATCTTGGGCATAAAAGGGGGAAAAATCGAAAAACAAACTTTATGAAAAGAATTATGTTATGCATATGTAGGAAGGGAGTGTAAAATCTTGTTGATAGAGTTTTTTTTTAACTCATTAGAGAAGATATCATAAAGTTTGGAGGTCAACGGCGTGCCTAATACTTGGATGGAGACCAGAACATGGCCGAAGACAGTGGTCTAGTCGACTGCCTTGTCGACCAGCGATGCACAGAATTGCACAGGAGAAGAAGATGGTTGTAGCAATCGACCACCCGATCGACTGCCTAGAGGAAAGCAGCGGCAACAGAAGGCAGTCGGTTGACCGCCCCAGTCACCGACCAGAAGATTGTTTTGGCTCTGCACAACCAGCGGTCGATCGTCCGGTCGACCGGCCAGAGTGCAATGTTGAGCCTTTATAGCGCGATCAACCACACTAGTCGACCGCACCTTAGTTCTGTGATGTTTTCTATTGCGTTTATGGATTCATTTCTGATCTGAATTTTGAATCTGTTGGTTTCTTTTTCTTCATTGATTCTCTGGCTATATAAAGAGACGTATTGTGCCCAGTATTTGTAACCTAAATTAATTGATTAATAAGACATCTCTCCCCCTTCTTTCCCGAGCACGTAAGCAATTGTTGAACCTCATTAAATCTGTGATTTTTTTTTTTACTTCTCTCTCTTTAGTTTGCTCTTATTGTGTCATGACTGTTCTACAAAACTCTAGTGTTGTACGTAAGCCTCTGATGTTAGT
The DNA here is from genome assembly GCA_038442645.1 of Agave tequilana. Classification (NCBI taxonomy): domain Eukaryota; kingdom Viridiplantae; phylum Streptophyta; class Magnoliopsida; order Asparagales; family Asparagaceae; genus Agave; species Agave tequilana. Next base: position 32,487 of record JAVJIF010023860.1, read on the forward strand.
TTCCTACAAGTGACATTTGAGCATCCTAGGTTTGGTCGGGATCGTGTGCCGATTCCAAGAGCATTATGGTTTGTTCGGCAGAGATCATGTGTCAATCTCAGAGCGACATTGGTATGTTGGTGGATTGGGTGTCGATCTCAAACAGAGTTGGTATTATTCGTTGGGATCGAATTGGGTGGAGCAAATCACTTTGAAAACTTGTCGATGATTTCGTTTGGTGATAAAGACCCCATCTTTATCTATTCAGATTTATTTTCACTAATTATTTTCTGCATTGCTTATTAGATCTATTGATAGTCAATCTGCAGTGAAAACCGTGAATAGTCATCCATCAAAGATTGACGTGGTGAAGTTTGACGGCACAAACAATTATGGTACGTGGAGAAGCAGTGATGGAGAGATTTCTCTCCTCGTTTTAATTTAACCTCAAGCGCACGGTCAATCATTTGCAGTACTTGAGGGTTGATCCACATGGAAGGTGTCTTTTAGGTATTCTTAGTACTAATTAGACAGATTGAATGAAAAGTTTGGGACTAAGATGTCAAAATGGAACGTGTAATCAATCAGGAGATGGTCAAGCACCTAGGTTCGAATCTCCTAAACTAATTCTCAAGCATTAAAAATCAATCTCACTAATTAATTATAAATCACTGCTTTATCGTATTCAATGGGATTAAATTCTAGACACAAGGCCTAAGCACATGTCATAAATTACACATCCAAATTCCATCAAAGATAAATTTAACACAAATTCAGAAAACTGACAGAAAATAAACATGAAATAGGAGTCCTATACATGACATATCAAACACCTAATTAATTCTAGATGTTCGTTACCAGTTAAATCTGAGTAGGTTGATGTATAATTTTAGCCTAACGAGAGATCAAAATAGTTACCCGATTATTAGCCTAGGTTCATCTCCCCTAGGAGCTCAATAGTAAAAGTGATTGTAAAATGGTCTAAATAATAGAGCATCAAAGATTACCCTACAATTAATCAATTTACTAATCAACTAAATTACACTAACTAACAACTGAACTAATCTTTTAAGTAAATCTAACTACGAAAAAAATGACAGATTACCTTAAACAAAGTGCAAATTTTTTGCTCCTGGTGTAGATCCCACGAAGGTCCCAAGGCCTGCAAATACTTTTGCAAACACTTCGTTACACTCCATCACTCAAAAAGAAAGATTACGGCAGGCAGTATAGTATGGCATGACCGAAATTAATAGAAAATTAATTAGAAGAAGAAAAAATTGTATTCCGGTCTCCAGTTGTCTCCCAAACCTAACCTTATATGATTATTTATAGACTTAGTGTTTGATCATTTTACAAAGAAGTCCACAATGATTATTAAATTCATAGAAAAGCAATTTCATGTCAAATTACATTTGGCCCCTGAACTTAATAAAATTGCGTTTTCACCCAACTGGCTTCAAACTTCTCCGAATTGACTGTAAATTTATTTGACGTCTGTTTTCAGTGTGGTAAAGCAATACCGGCAGTGTGTCAAGTATCCCATCCTGTCGTTAATCTCCTGTTGCACATTTTACAGTCTCCGAAGCATGCTTTTGTGATCCAGTCTTCTGTTGATAGTTTACTCTGCAAAACACCACTAAATACTCGAGTAGCATTATTTATAAACTAATAATAGATGAATATGGCAAGAAAAATGTGACAAAATCGTGCTCAACAATACCCCACACCTATCTTTTGTTAGTCTCGAGCAAAACTAATAAAAAGAAAAACTAAAAGCAAAACATAGAAAAATTATCCTATCTCACTTTCGTAGGAATCACAGTTGCACTTTGCACGTGCAACAAGCTGTTAAACCCATAGGTTATTCTTAGAGGACTAATTTTATCTCGTGAGGGCTCTCAGTGGATTACACCCACAAAATTCATAAAAGAATGAGATTAAGGAATAAACAAAAATAAAATAAGGATAACTGAAAATCAAGAAAAAGGAAAAAAATTAATTTATTTATCTACTCAAGTTAACCAATTAGCAAGATCAGAAGTTTTCAAGAGTTTCATTTTCAAGTACGATCCCGATTCAAGAAATCATATCGTCTATAAAATAAAGTCTCAAATCTAAAATTTACACCACATGTTCTACGTTTCAGATCTTATGCACCCCATAATCATGATATAGTTCTCAAGTTTGAGAATATTTAACTACAACTTTCGTACTTATTTTTGTGATAAAATTTTTTTTTTGAAGACTTTTTGACTATCTTTCGCGTAGATACTGAGGCTTCCTGAGGCCAAGGCACCTAGCTAAATGATAATCAAAATTATTACATTTTATAGTGTCTTATCCTTTTAGGCTTTCTCAGCCACCCATGTAGTGAGCTTTGGGCCAATGCTCCCAACCACAGATGGTCTTAAGGTAATAAGTGTAAAAACACTCCTACGGATTTGATTACTCAGGCAACTGAAGTCACAAGACAAGACTTATTAATACTATTTTACTATATAATAATCTCTCTCTCTCTTTTATAATTGTAATCAATATCCCAAGCCTATGAACTTAATAGTATAAGTACTATTTGGTACATAATCACTTAGACTGAGTTTAGATGGTATGTCCGTGCTAGAGTTTAATCTTTATTTTAAAATTTTATGATTCTTTCATCTTGATCTTACCTTTAAAATCCACTCATGGATACTGAATCACTCACATACTAGCTAACCATCTGTAGAAAATTTTCATTTTCAATTTTTGTTGACTCTTAAAAGAAAATAAAGATAAAGTAACAAGAGAATAAAATAACACCAAAACACTAAACCAAAAAGACTCATAAATGAAAAGAAAACGTGTGAATCCCCCCCCCCCCCCCCCCCCCGGCACACTTAAAATGTGTCATGTCCTCATACATGCAAATGAATAAAGAGATAAAAGATGCACTCTTAAATTATGCACATGATCATAATAATCAGATAATCCACGCATACAGGAATAATGATAAACTTATAAAATATTTAGAATTGTAGATAACTTACAGTGCACCAAGAGAAATATCACCGCAGAGACAATCAAATGACTGCTCCCTGTGTGTGCATCCATATTTATCCTGTAACACTTATAGATAACTTGACATCAAAGCTAGAAAGAGATAAATAAAAGACTCTAAACACTATACTGACTCCCTAAAATTATGAAAATTCTAAAAACAAGTGAATAAAGATGAAGCAGACTATAGTGAAAATATACATACCTTCACCTGAGCTACCCTGATTAGCAATTGGAGGTTCTTGGTCGGATTCACCGTTCAGGATTGGTAGCAGAAATCTAAATGTTCTTTCTAACTCATCTCTGCTTTCTGAATGTGAGGGCAGTGCAAGCTTTTGCAACCCCACAAAATTCTCATGCATTGGTACATGTGGATAGAGTCTGTGTTGCCAATTATGAAAACCAAGAGTGTCGGTAGCAATTGGTTACATAATTCTATTAACATATTCATTCACCGATTCTCCTTCGTCAAAACCAAATTCCAAAAAGGGCGAGTTATAGTCCAAAAAACTATTCTCGTCGTCTCATAGTTTGTGGTCTATATATGGGTCTGCCATATTCTTAATTCTCCCACTTGCATTGTTAGTGTCTAAGACATAGAATCAGTATGTTAGTTTTTTGAAAATAATATACAAATATATAGATTCAATACATGAACTGCTCATCCAGCATATTGGGGATCATGAAGACTCATGACCTCATCGTTTATTGCTCGCATGCATTTCCAAATTGACTTTAAACATTGCCCATAACCTTAAACATTGCACCATTTTTGGATCATCTATCTCCACTGCACTATAAGGAAATGCCACACGTACCACGAATGGTCCCGTTGTAGGCTGTCCAAAAGTTACTGGGGGACAAGCCATTGAAAAGCAAAGTTTCAAGCTCTAGACGCGAGGGACTATCACCCGCGTCTCAGCATCAAGGCGCGTTGGCTCGACACCGCGTCTCAACATCAAGGCGCGTTGGCTCGACACCCGCGTCTCAGCATCAAGGCGCGTCGGCCTGACACCCGCGTCTCAGCCTCAAGACGCAAAGGTCTAAAACCGCGTCTCAGTTATAACCGCCTTGGTTAAGGGACCAATCACTGCCCACACGTAAGGGAAATCAGCCCCCATCGTGGCATGTCTTTAGCAGGCACGTGGGTTAGTTACCGCCCATGTAGCGGGGAAGTTGGCCCTCATTGTGGAGCGTTTTTAGGGGCACGTTCACCCCCTAGGACCCTATAAATAGCCTCGTTTGCTATGAGGTCAAGGCAATCAGAGAGAGGCAATCAGATAAAAGGAGGAGATCAGAGAGAATCAATCAGGCGAAGAGAGACAGAGGCGACACAGAGAGAAAAGGAGCAGATCAACTCTTCAGCAAGTTTGCTGCGTACGAGTTAGCTTTCGCCTACCTTCTCTTTTAGAGTTTTGGTAGACAGAGCTGTGTCACTCTTTCTACCAGCCGAAGAGGAGATCCCTGAAGGACGGTATCTGGTCAACGGAGAACAAGATTCACTCTCCACGCCACACGAAGAACCAGCTTAAACAAAGGGGAATTCAAGATTCAATATTCTCTCTCCCTTGTAACCGGAAGGAACAGTTTCTGTGTAATCCTTTCATTTGATTCAAGGAAAACTTTTACAGCAATTATTGTCCCCCCTTTCCCGGGTCATACAAGAGATGGCGATCCGCTGGGGACTACGTTTGTCAATGAGGAGCAATTGTGGCGCAAGATGACGTCCACCATAAGGGGAAGATGGTCGAATCGCTCATTGTCGAGTTCGACCAGGCGAAATACGAAGAGTTTCTCTCTTCCCGCTCCAAGAGCCAAAGACCCGCGTCTGCCGCCGGGTCTCGACGGGAATGGCCTCGAGCCCAATCTGTGGCTTTCTCGAGTCTCCCCTGCTGCCGACTGTGCCAAGCAAGGTACACGCGCCAACGCCTCAGAAGACCGCGTGGTCCCAGGCACATCTGCCTTTGCGACCAACCCGTCGCACAGAACACCCGCGTCAGCGTCTCTCAGGAGACCCGCGGGGTCAAAGTCCCTGGTGTCCAGCATCAGGATGTTGTTGGGTCACTCTCCACCTCCTCGACGCAATCGAAACGCTGAGCGTCGACAGAGGAGACGTGCGCGTCAGCTGCAAGTTGGAACCGTTGGTTGTCCAACTGAGGCTGGACGCGACGTACAACTCGCGCCTTGCCCGCGCCGCGTCCAGTACGTGAAATCCGCGTTTGGCGCCCCAAACGCGAGATTCCTTCAGTTAGGTCCTCTGAAGACCAACTCACCAACGCCAAGATGAGACCTCTGCACCTCGTCAAGCGCAAGAGGCACAAGCCCATAGGCGTGGGGCCCAACAGCCCACCCTCTCTCAAGTGTCTCTGCCCCGACGCACCAAACAGCAACGCGACAGACGCGTTTTATCTCAACAAGACGCCAGACGCGCGCTGAACAGCTGCGGCGCAAGAACCGCGTCTCTGATGCCTGCGTCCAGGCCGTACAGCACATGGATGCCTCCCGTCTTCGATGTTGCGAGGATAATCTTTTCAATCCCCCTCCCTGGATTTGAGGGATTATCTGACGAAGAAAAGAAGTGCCAATCAGGCCACTTCGTCGTGTTGCTGCCACGGCTCATCCATATGCTCTCTGAGTGCCGTTTGCGGGTCAGGCGTACACCAGAGTCTTTAGTCAGACAGATGACCATGATTCCTCCGTCAGCTAAAAGAAGACGCTCCCACAGAAGGAGAACTTTCTCTGACGTTGAGTACCCGGAGCTCACTGCGAATATGACAAGCAGGAGCAAGGGAAAACAACTTGCAGTCAGCTCAGACGAGTCCGAGTCTGACTCTGAACCGAAGGGGTGTATCGACACACTCGCACCCGGACTGGGGCCATTCCCCCAATTGACTATAATGCCTTAACCCATGGAATTAATTATTCTCACTCCGCCGTAGCGGAATCAGGGCTTCAAACTCTTCTGTCGAGAAGGAGACCTCCGCCTACATGACAGCACTCCTGAGGAGACGACTAAACGTTGGAGCAGATCCAGAAGGCACAAATGGATATGATTCTTGCTCAGCAGGAATCTATCAACTCCCTCAAGCAGGCGATTGCACAGCTCTCGAAGACAGGAGGAGGTCCCCTCCTAAAAAGTCGAAGGGCAAAGGGAAAAAGGGAGAAAAGCTCATCTTTCGAACCTTCTGAGGAGACGCGGCGATCTACTTCCGGTCGTCCAAGTCCTCGTCGCAAGTAAAAGGCGACCAAGACCAAGGAAAGGCTCATGTTAAAAGAATGAGTCAACGGAGCGACGCCTCGAGGCCCTTGCCAAGACCTCCAAGAAGTAGGAGTGGCCCGGCCCTACCCGCTGAATGGGACTGTGGTTCCGTACCCGCCCAAGTTCAAAGCTCCAACTCTTCAACCTTTGATAGGAAGGGGTCACCCAACCAGCACATCTACTACTTCAAATCCCAAACCGGGAATGTAGTAGATAATGCGCCATCCTGGCACGCCTGTTCATCGGCACCCTGAAAGGGTTGGCCTTTGAATGGTTTATGAAGCTCCCAGAAGGTTCTATCAAGAACTGGGGCGTTTGGAGAAGCTCTTTTTAACACGCTTCTTCGAGGATGACTCCGAAGTCACAATGCCAACCCTTTTGGCTACCAAACAGCGAAAAGGGGAGTCCGTCAAATCTTTCGTGGAAGATTTCAGAACATGGCACTCCGGTGTCCAAGCGGTATGACCCAGGCCACCCTGGTGGAAACATGCCGCCACAATCTCCAAACCTCACTCCTTACTCAAATAGGAGTTGCTGAAAGCCGCACCTGGAAGCAATTAGTCCAACAAGGTGAACAGGCTGAGGAGATTGTCGCCCGCGTCAGAGCGGAGGAAGGTAAGCCTAGGCCGGAAAGGTCGACAAGGCGTGCGCCAGATACATCCCTCCAAACAAAGCGGAAGGATAATTTGGCAACGGAGACCAAATCTCCCGCCAAACCTCAATCAGGCAAGGCGAGTGGCTCTTCAAGCCAGCCACGCGCCAACAAGCAATATTCCTTCAGGAGGAACATGTCGATTCGCTCTTTAAACTACTCAACAAGAGCAACCGACTGAAGCTCCCTGAAGCTCGACGCCCAGAGGAGGTCGGCAAGACCGACAATCCCAACTACTGCATGTATCACAGGATGTTGGGACACCCCACCAAAAGCTGCTACGTCTTCAAGGACATCCTTCAGGCTCTGATTGACGCGGAGGTGTTAAAGCTCCGACCAGAGCAGAAGAAGGTGACGGCTAATGTGACGTCGGTTCTCCAGTTCGGGAGACAACCTCCAACGCCTGCGGGGGTAACTCCTATTCCAAAAGGAGAGCTGAGAGTGGTCAACACAGACCCTCACCAGCAGCAAGAGAAAGGCTTGGTACCCGTCCCTACACCTCAAGGGGAAATTATGTGGGTCCACCCTGACCTTGTCAATGAACAGCAGTGGACTACTGTGACCAACAGGAAATCCAAAGGCAAGGCAAAAGCCTCATCCTGCAATGTAGTGGGTGCCTCCTCTCGAGAAGCAGAGACTGATATCCCTTCACTGACCGACTCGGAGGAGGAACGATAGTCTTGGCCGCAGAGCCCAACCAACCGATGGCGGGAACCCGTTCAGGACAGGCGTACTTGAAACAGTACGACGAGACGGCGGTAGCCCCTCCCCAACCAACTGCGGAGCCAGTCAGGCCCTCCACAAAGCCACCTGTGGAGAAGCAGAAGGGGACTCGATTTTCTCGAGCCCTTCAAAAGGGCATCGCGGAAGGATCTACGGCACCTTACCGCTTTGATGTCCTGGCTCAGTTGGCCAACATTCCGGCACGCATTACCTTGTATGAACTTCTTAGACTATCAAAGTCGACCAGGGAAGCTCTGCAAGAAGCTCTGGCAAATGCTGAGGTCTTCATGACCCAGGTGCCGAAGGAGGAAGATGTAGAGGATTGCCTCCACACCTCCCAGAATGCCCCCTGCATCACCTTCACGGCAGATGATATGCAGGTGAAAGGGAAGCATGATCGACCCCTGTACTTCACAGGGTATATTGGATCGTCCGAGGTGAACCGCATCCAGGTAGACCCAGGGTCCGCGTTGAGCATCATGCCTCGCCGGGTCATGCAACATCTCGGCATTCCTACCCATCGTTTGAGCCCCACCCAGACAACTATCTATGGTTCAATGCCAACCAGACCCGTCCGATGGGGAAGATCAAGCTCAGGTGTCAGATTGGAAGTCTCAAGTCGGAAGTGACATGCTACATCATCGACGCCGACACTTCCTACAATCTATTGCTGGGACGACCGTGGATCCACCGCAACTCCATCGTTCCCTCCACTCTCCACCAAGTCATGAAGTACATTGACGGGAGTGGAAATGTGCAGACGTTGATCGCCGAAAGGCATCCGTTCAAAGGGGTCGAGAATTATTTCACCGACTCTTTGCTGTACCAAGATCCGGTGGAGACGGATGAAGCCCCACAACCAGAGGAGCCAGACTCTGGTAATGAGGCTGACACTGAGCTTGAGAAAGAAGAGTGCCTGTGGGAATTAGAACCACTTGTAACGGGCACTAATAAGCTCGATGTCGATAATACCACCGATGATGTAGGCGGTTGGTATATTAATGAAGATTTAGATTTTGCGTATTTTTCTGTGTGTGCTTCTGATTCAATACCGTCAGATACTAGCACTAATATAGATGACGATCTCTGGTCGGCAATGGGTGCCTTAACATCATTGCATGTACCAGTGAAATCGTCCTTCGAGACATACCAAGACAATGGTAATGCGCAAGAATCTATATTTATGGTTCCAGCAAGACGGAAAGGCCAAAAACCAATTCTTTTTGGGCGAATCTCGTCTGAACCAACGCCCCGCGACGAATCGGAAGGCGAGGAAGAATCCCCTCAGTTCGGTCATTACGAACCAAAAGCGCTCAAAATAATGAGATCCATGGGGTACGACCTGACCAACAAACCCGGGTTGAACTTCGGCAAAGGAAGGAGGACGTTGCTTCAATCCTTTGTGCCGAAAGGGAAAGCCCCCGATTATTATCATCAGACACGCTGGGGGTTGGGCTATGTATCAACTCCGGTCCCATCAGCCTCCGATTCTCAAGAATCGTCGAGCAACGATTACTCTTCGGACACATCATCTTGGGAGTCAGATGTCAGTGTCGGCAACATCTTCAAGGAACTTTCAGTGAACATGGTTTCGGCAAGCCACCTGGAAGATGGAAATGAAGAAATGATCCAATCCGATACAGATCCTTGGATCAAACATTTAAATGCTCTTTGGGATACCCGCTTTGAACAGCGCGAGCCACCCACAGAAGACAAGGTTGTTCAGATCAACCTAGGAGATGAGGCTAACCCTAAGCCCATCTTCATAAGTGACGGCCTGTCACCTTCGGAGAAGAAAGATCTAATATCTCTTGTACAAGAGTATATAGACGTCTTCGCCTGGAATTACGAGGACATGCCTGACTTGATCCTCAAGTGGCAATGCACCGCCTCAACATCAATCCGGACTCAAAACCTGTCAAACAACAGCAGCGACGGTTCCGTCCAGAGATAATGGAGGCAATTCAATTAGAAGTCAGAAAACTTATTGATTCTGGCTTCATCAGGGAGAACAACATCCCGACTGGGTAGCCAACATCGTCCCCGTCGCCAAGAAGAACGGGAAGATTCGGATCTGCATCGACTTCCGTGATCTAAACGAGGCTTGTCCCAAGACGAATTCCCATTGCCAATCACAGATGTCATGATTGACAATACTTGTGGATTCGAACGAATGTCCTTCATGGATGGATTCTCAGGATACAATCAAATCAAAATGTATCCTGACGATGAAAAAGCATACCTCCTTCAGAACACCTCTAGGGGTATATTGCTACACCGTCATGCCCTTCGGACTGAAAAATGTAGGGGCAACATACCAAAGGGCCATGAACGCCATTTTCCATCAGCAAATACGCAAAACGGTGGAATGTTATATTGATGACATCGCGGTAAAAAGCCGCACTAAAGATGATCACATAGCGGACCTGAAGGTAGTCTTCGACATCATGCGGGCTCATCAATTGAAGATGAATCCCACAAAGTCCTTCCTGGGGGTGGCCAGTGGCAAATTCTTAGGATTTGTTGTAACATCCACCGGAATTCACTTGGACCCGGAAAAGGTTCGCGCTATCCAGGAGATGCAACCTCCGAGAAATCTCAGAGAACTCAGAGGATTACAAGGACGATTGGCGTACATCCGCAGGTTCATCTCAAACCTTTCTGGAAGATGCCAACCTTTCGCTAAGCTGATGAAGAAGGGTGTCTCATTCTTTGGGATAACGCTTGCCAACAAGCGTTCGAGGAAATCAAGCAATACCTCACCCAACCACCAGTCCTTGCAGCTCCGGTATCCGGAAAGTCTTTCCTGGTGTACGTCCGGGCGATGAATCATTCTTTGGGAGCTCTACTAGCTCAGAATGACGATCAGGGACGTGAGCAAGCAATCTACTATCTAGTAGAACAATGATCGGAGCCGAACATCAGTAACCCGATCGAAAAGGAATGTTTGGCACTAGTGTTCGCTATCCAGAAAATGCGACACTATCTGGTAGGCCAAACTATAAACGTCATATCAAAAGTCAACCCCCTGAGGTTACTTATGACTAAACCTTCATCGCTAAATGGCCGACTGGCAAAATGGGCCATATTGCTCTCCCAATATGAGATGCGCTTTTTACCACAAAAGGCCATTAAGGGACAAGCAGTCGCGGATTTCCTAGCTGAGCACCCAGATCCGAGGGCAGCCAAAGTCTACGAGGATCTCCCAGATGAAGTTGCTGAAGTCTGCCTGACTCAGACATCGTTCGAAAGTCAAGTATGGCAACTTTTCTTCGACGGTGCATCAAGAACAAGCCCGAAGGGACACGTAGTAGCAGGGGTAGGAGTAGTACTCGTATCCCCACAAAATTATGTGATTCCCCGAGCTGTCTCATTAACTGAGCCCTGTTCCAACAATGTGGCGGAGTACAACGCTCTTTTGATTGGGATGCAATTCGCCGATGAGATTGGCGTTAAAAATCTCGAGGCATATGGCGACTCCAAGCTCATCGTCAGCCAAGTTCGCGGGGAGTACGAAGTCAGACATGAAGACTTAGTACCCTATTACAACGCGACTATCCGCATGGCCGAGGGGTTTACAAGCTTCTACATCGACCATGTACCGCGCAGGCAAAATGCGCACACAGATGCACTCGCATCCCTGGCTGCCTCCTTAGCTCTTCCAGCTGGAGCAATGGAGAAGATATTCGTCTAAAGCCACGACCTGTATTGCCCGAGAAATGCTCTCGAGGATTATCAGGAGTCAACGGGAGGTCGTCACCGCGAAGAAGCACTTGAAGCATCAACTGGTCCAGAGCTTAAAGACTGGCGATTCCCCTATATCGACTACGTCTTATACGACATCCTGCTTGAAGACACCAAAGAGGCGGCTGCCATTCGAAGGAAAGCCCCCAAATTCTATTATAATGCGATTACACGAACATTGTATCGTCGATCGCATGACGGGTCTTACTCCGGTGCCTCTCACCAAAGGAGGCTCAAGAGATATTGAAAGAAGCCCACGACGGCATGTGTGGAGCCCATCAACCTGGCCCAAAACTGGCACATCGACTCCAAAGATTGGGTTACTACTGGCCCAAGATGATTGCCGATGTCGTCACTTATGCCAAGAGGTGTCACGCTGCCAAGTGCATAGGGATTTCATCCATCAAGCACCAGGGTACCTCCACTCTACGACCTCTACTTGGCCATTTGAAATGTGGGGCATGGACGTGGTTGGTCCTATCAGCCCACCATCATCAAAAGGACATCGGTTATTTTGGCAATAACCGATTACTTCTCCAAGTGGGCTGAGGCCATTCCCTTGAAGGAAGTCAAGTCGTCAAACGTGATCAAGTTCGTGAAACACCACGTTATTTACCGTTTCGGTGTACCTCGGCGAATTGTCCATGACAATGGGCCTCAGTTCATTAGTCTGCTTTCCAGAGATTCTGTGCCAAGTTCAGAATCCAGAGTGTGTCCTCAACGGCATACTATCCTGCCGCTAATGGCCTCGCAGAAGCTTTCAACAAGACTATTGGCAAGCTTCTCAAGAAGTTCGTCTCGAAAAGTCAACGAGACTGGGACGACAAGTTGGGTGAATGCTTATGGGCTTACCGCACAACCGTGCGAACCCCAACTAAAGCTACGCCATTTTCTTTGGTCTATGGGTGCGAAGCCGTGCTCCCGCTAGAGATCCAAATTCCATCTCTACGCGTCGCCTTGACAGCGGAGATGACAACCGAGGAGAAGCATCGACAGCGACTTCAAGAACTGGAGGCCTTAGATGATAAGCGTCTACAGGCCCAACAGCAAATCGAGCTCTACCAAGCTCGAATTACCAGAGCCTTCAACAAGAAAGTTAAAGTGCGAACTTTCAAGAAAGGCGATCTTGTCTTAGCCGTCAAAAGACCCATGGTAATGACGCACAAGACAAAAGGAAAATTCCAACCCAAATGGGAAGGACCATTTGTAGTAGAGTCAGTCTACTCAAATGGGTCATATCGCCTCATAACTCGAATGGCGATACACTCATGATGCCGATCAATGGCAGGTTCCTAAGAAATACTATCCTTAGATGGTATTCTTCCGCTGATCAAGTTAAAAATACCTCTGATCAAAACAAGAAGAGCTTCTTCATTAATATCCGACGCCCCCGACGGCTAAGGATAGAAGAAAATGTTGGCTTCTAAGTCCAACATAAGTCTTCGACAACTCATCATGCTGAGGGAATAGCATGGCTAGCCCAACTCAAACGGTAGTTGGTAAAGGCACCTCAAACCCGTTGACAGCTGAGGATTTGCTAAAAGTCCTAAGGGACACATTCCTATTTGATCCGACGCCTCCGACGGCTAAGGATAGAAGAAAATGTTGACTTTTAAGTCCAACATAAGTCTTCGACAACTCATCATGCTGAGGGGAATAGCATGGCTAGCCCAACTCAAACGGTAGTTGGTAAAGGCACCTCAAATCCGTTGATAGCTGAGGGTTTGCTAAAAATCCTAAAGTGGACTTGGCTCCACTCTTTCCTCCAAAATCCCCTACCAATTCTCATCCACAGAATGGTAGGTCTACAAAATACAACCATTACTAAGTTAACACTATACCTCTGGTAATGAAACTTTTCAATATTTCTTGTCGAGTACAAATTTTGCTTGTCAACTCTACACGGAGTATCAAATTTTCAAATTTGCCAAGTTAACACTACACCTCTGGCACTTCAAAATTTTTCACTTGTCAATTCTCACCATAGAATGACAGGTCCTCAAATTACTCTTATCATGAGTCAATATTTGTCAAGTTAATATCACACCTCTGACAAATTACTGTTAAAGTTTAACACCACACCTCTAAACAGTAATCAAGTTTCTGCCAGGTTTAATATTACACCTCTGACAGTCACTTTTCTTCAGACTTCCACATCGAAGCTGAAATGGATGATGCTAAGTTAACACCACACCTCTAGCATCCAAGTCATTGCTAAGTTCAACAATACACCTATGGCCATGACTTTCCCTCGGACTTCCTTATGCAAGCCGAGATGACCAATGCTAAGTTCAACATTACACCTCTAGCATTACCCTCACTGTTAAGTTAAACATTACACCTATGACAGTGACACTTCTGAGTTAAGTTAATATCACACCTCTGACTCACATCCTTGTCAAGTTAACATTACACTTCTGACAAGACCACTTTCAACCCGTTAAGTTAATATCACACCTCTGACGGTAATAAACTTTCCTAGATTCCCCACGAGTCTAGTCCCACTTGTTATTCTCTTCAACAGAATAACAAGTCTACCTAAAAATATTGTTAGGTTAATACTACACCATCAACAGTGTTTCCATCAAATCCCCAGTTGAGCTCAATCAAGTTAATCCCAAACACTTGATAAAAGTTCACCCTCCCTGGGGGTACCAATTCTACTTGTCACTTTCTCTTATAAAGTGGCAGGTCCATCAAAAATTTCACCTCTGTCAAGTTAATATTACACCTCTGACAGTATCGTGAGAGTTCCTGAAATAGGATCTTTCTCCACAAAGTTTGACTTATTAAAATTCCATCATAATTTTGACAAAGTCAAAGACTCTTTACTTCTATGCGTCTAACTAAAGACAAAAAGTTCAAGACAATGAAAGAGGCAAAAAGAGAATGTCACTTTTATTTATTTCCAGGTACATGAAGGTGATACAAAAACGCTCTCTTATACAATAAGATTGAGTGTTACAGTCAAAACGCTCTCTTATACAATAAGATTGAGTGTTACAGTCAAAACGCTCTCTTACAATAAGATGGAGCGTTACAATTAAGGAGTATAAAGAAGCCCCTCTCTCTCTCTCAGAGGATGCACTCACTCCTTAAAGCCGCGTCTGATTCCAAGTGCGCGATGTTTTGTGGCTACAATAGAAGCTGGTTACACACGATGCATGATGTAAACATCGAAAGAGCCCTAGCTGACTAAGCTAAGAGCAATGGTGTTCTTGAGGTCCGGTGGAAGCAGAAAGTCCGGCAACCCTTCGTTCATGAACATCTCTTTCCCAGCAGACCATCCAGCAGACATGAGGAGTCCTTGATGTTACTTCTGGGGTGGGAGAGGAAGAGGATCCTACCTGCCGCCGTGTCCACCGTAACCTCCTCGCTGCCATACTTACCCTGACCATCTCTTGCCAGCAGGCATGATTGGTGCAGTGGATCTGAAGAGACCTTGGCGAGAGTCGATTCCTCGTCAGGGACATAATATATTCCCTTGTGGGACGACGAGGACCATAATATATTCCCTTGTGGACGAACATCGAACAAGTTCACCGTCCGATATATTCTCCCACGGACTTAGCGAACATGAAGAAGAATGACCAAGCCTACCTGCAAAAAAGCAAACAGGGAATCAGACAATTCAGAGCTTAGGACACTTCAACAGAAGAAAACTAAGTCACAGACGGCTATTTTCAAAGGCCGCAGATGCGGGAATGATCCGCGTAGCGAGCCAGAAGACGCGAGCGAGACTGTGATACACACAGAATGCAAACGCGACTTAACTCCACATCCGCGTCTAAGATACAACGTGCGCAGAGAATCAAACGCCGAAAACTGCCATCTCTCTGTTGGAGGAACAGGAGTTGCAGGATTCGGGTCTGAAGCCTTCAACCCGAGTTGGAATTCATCCAAGTCAGTGGCCTTAAAACGCGAGCTTCATGAGTAAAGCCGCGGCCAAGTACCAAAGACTTCTGTACTCGCGTCCAACGAAGTTTAAGTCGGCGGCGCAAATTCTAGAAGGAATGCACCAACCACGACTTCACAAGAAGGTCCAGATGATATCTCTTTAAGGGGTATACTGAAATTCAAACTTGGTTGGATCTAAAATGTCATGGTAAGTGGGCATGGCATACCCGCAGAAGCTTCTGTTAAGAGTTGAACTATCTGCGTTGAGACACGGACGTAAAAAGTGCTCAAAGAGACGCTTCCTGCCATTGAAATCACTTGACAGTGATAATCCATTGAAGAGACCAAACAGAAGCATGAAAGCTCTGGGTCATCTTCATCCACAGAGGCACCTTCATCCATGGAGGCAAACCCCTAATAGGGTCCTTGAAGGGAGAAGGCAGAGTCCCTCAGAGTACTCGTTCTCAAACAGAGCACGGTCTAAGCGGCCGCTGTTAAAGAGAGGGGTGAGTCCTATTTATAGGCAACTCCTGATAACGGTCATTAATGGTTCATTAATTAAAACCGCCGGCCTTAATGACCGCACGACCGTCAAAGCCCAATGGGAGGCTGACGCGTGGACGTCGCTTCGGGAAGCATCGCAAGCACTGATCTCAAACCGTCAGCGCCGGTTTTGCATTAAAGGGCATTAACGCCCAAGTCCAATGAAAAACCGACGCGTGGACAACTGCTTCGGGAAACAACGGATGACCCGGTTTCCCAATCGTCAGCGAAGACTTGACGGTCAAAGATCTCTGAAAATCTTTAAGTCAGGCTGCATTAAACGCAGATAGGAATGCCGCGTTCGGCTGCATTGAACGCAGATGGGAAAGCCGCGTCCAAGAATCTGCGTCACCTTTCTCAAATTGGAAGGCGTTCACCCGCGTTTTAAGGAGCGTCCACGTGACTCAAAGTCGCGTCCCTTCAGCAAACGGGGCCCTTTCTAAGCACTTAGTCCATTCTGAGATTAGTGGAAAATACACAAGGCTGCGTCCCTCGCATCCGCTCAAGTCGCGTCTTCATTGACAGGACAAATTTGCGTTACTCAAAGCCGCGTTTGTCCCCACGGATCAATGCCGCGTCTCATCAAAAGGACTTAGTGAAATCTAAGTTCCTATGGGATGATGACCGCGTCTCACCCTGTGATTGACGCTGCGTCTCATCAAAAAGGACGTAGTGAAATCTAAGTTCCTATGGAATGATGATCGCGTCTCCACCGGATCAATGCCGCGTCTCATCAAAAAGGACTTAGTTCTATCTGAGTTCTTATGAACTGATGACCGCGTCTCCCATGGATTGACGCTGCGTCTCATCAAAAGGACTTAGTTCTATCTAAGCTCCTATGGACGGATGACCGCGTCTCACTCTATGGATCAATGCCGCGTCTCATCAAGAAGACTTAGAGTCGACGCCGCATCTCATTGAAAGAACTTAGTCTTACCTAAGTTCAGTATTCACAGCCAGTGATCAGGGAGTTGAATTCATCCACAGTTAAACAAAGAAGATGGAACAAAAACTTCAAAAAAAAAACTTTTATTATATCGAAAATAGTAAAAGTGGATACAAACACTCTAATAGAGTGTCCTCTTCTTTACAAAAAAAGGGAAGAAGGGGAAAAGGCTAAAAGTCTTAATCCGGCAAAGAACGGATACGCTCCCTGAGACAATGCATCTCGTGCTGACGTGCCTTCTCAGCCTCCATCATTGCTTGGACCCGCAGCTCCTCTTCAGATAAAAAGGGTTTTGCAGCCAGCTGTGCTCACAGAGATTCCAACCTGGAGGAATGAATGGTCTGGCTTTCTTCAGCTCGTGCCTTCGCAGCTTGTTGCTCCTCCAGCCTCTTCCGGACGGTGGCAAGCGTCCTCTCATTATCCGCGATCATGGCTTCCGCCTTATCGATGGCAGACCGAGCATTGGTAATGGCGAGCTCTGCATTTTGCCGGATGAACTCGGATTCCATTGAATCGTCAGCCAGTTTCTGACATTCAGCTTGGGAACGCTCGAGATTGCGGACCTCTTCAGCAACTTGTGCTTCCACCTCCTGTCGCTCTTGTTCCTGGGTGGCTAGGAGCCTAGTCAAGATGACCTGGGCTTCTTGAGAAGAACTAGCATTGTCCAAAGACTTCAGCTCTTTCAGGTCACTTCCCAATCGCTCCACCAACAGCATACACGACTTGGCAAGCGAGGAGCCTCCGGTTAATTCGATGTTACCGGCCATGTTTCCAAGAAACGTCCGGGCAAAGTCAAAAGAGCTACGCCCAGACAGGATAAAATCGATGCACGATCGCATCGCGTCAAGGAACTGCTACACCGTTTTGCGTGTCAGGAAATCCATGGTGTCATCACCCGAGGTACTCCCCGACCCCTTTCTATCATGAAGAAAGGGGTGCAAGCCGGCTCTTTTTGCGCGAGTGTCGTGCTGACCGGCGATACGGCAAGAGCGAGACTGGCCACTGGCGCTTCCGGAAGTGTTATCGCTGCAGGAGCCTCCACAGCTAATGATGGAGTAGTAAGCGCAACCTCTGGGAGGTCCAGAGATGTCGAATCCTTGGGCGGATCCTGCGGAGTGGAAGTCTCCCTGGCTTCAATAGTAACCTCTTCACCCTGCAGAGTGGGTTCTTCCCAGCCTTAGGGGTTGCCTCCTCTTCCGGCAAAATGGAAGGCTCCCCAATTTCAGTAGTTGCCCTCTCTGGAGTTATCTCGGCAACTAAAGCCTTGACTCCTTCGGACTGGGTCGGCTCTTTTACGGTCTCCTCGATATGCGAGGAGATCACAGCTTCAATGTCCCCAGCCAACCCTGCAGCATAAAAGAAGAATGTTAAAACATCCTCTTCAAAATGAAAAGGGAAATTAGGTCAAAAGGTGAAAAGAGTACCTTCAGCAGGAATAATCGCCAGCTGTGATACCGTTGATGGCTCACCCCGTATATTTCTTCCTCTGAGATGTGGGAGAACTTACCCGGATCAGGAAGAGCGGGTTCATCGCCGTAGTAGTCGACCTCGTCTTCAAAATCGCTTTCCCCTGAGAGTGAGGAAGACGATAGCGCCCCGCGCGAGACTTCTGCAGCCGGAGCCTTGCCACCAATTACCCCAGTGGTAGGACTTGGGTCAACTGTCCGAGGACTGGAGATGAAGACACAAGGCGACCCAGGTTGCTGTGCCTCATCTCTCCCTTCATGAGCAAGTAAAAACCCGGGTTGAACTGAAATCCCCGGAATATTGACATCTCCTCCACTCATGATGTCGACCTCTAGCTGCTCATCCTCGTCAGCGGTGGTGGCTCTGTCAATGAGCTCCCCTTCCTCCGCAGACCTACGGTCTCTCTGCTCGACCTAGGGGCACGGACTAAAGGAACATCCTCTTCAGCTATATCATCTTCCCTCGGTACCTCAACGACAGCAGGGATGTCTTCGGATCGGGAGACTTCGGTTGTCAAGTCCCTCCGAACCTTCTTGGGAGCAGGTTCAGCAGTTGAAGCAGAGCGCTGACGACGCTTGCTTACCACCTGTCGTGTCTTTATCGCTCGTGGCTCCGCCCTTGCTGCTTGCGGCTCATCCCTTGTTGGTCGCGGCTCCGCCCTTATTGCTCGTGGCTCCCTTCTCGATCTTCTCCCGACCTCCTTCTGGCCTTCAGGTACTGGTCGGTGAGTTTCGAGTGTTTACCAGACTCTGACCTTGCCTCGAGACTTGCATTGATGCTCTCAATACATGAAGACGCCGGAATAAAGTCTGATGTCTGGATGGCTTGGAAATACCAAGTGCAGAAGCTGAAGCTCATACGGCACTTGGACCCCTCGATAGGTAGACGGAAAGTTGCTCCCGTCCCTCCGGCCACACTGTAATACCAAGCCCGAGCACCTTCGAACAAGTTCCCTTCGAAGACGATCGAGCATTGGGATTCCCGACGTAGAGTTGATCGTAGCCGAACTGTCGAGCGAAACGATTCGGCATGTACGGCTCAATAGTGCATGAAGTCCCTTGCCGGAAAAGCACATATCCGGGCCGAATATTGATCAACCACCAGAAGACTCCCGCGGACAACCTCGTGAAGCCATCTGGGCCCGCGGAATCAGTAAATAGATCCCCGAAAGATGCACCAGAGATCTCGGGGAAGCAGCGATTGAGCTGGTAATTCACAGGATCTGAAAGTCGCTTTCGGACGTAATATATATAAAGATCACGCCAGCTCGAATCCTCCAACCGCTGTACAAAAGGGACGGAACTCTCCCTCCAACGCACCGCCGTCATCAGAGAAGGGCAGTGCATCACGTACCAAGCCATGAGGTACGTATAAGGCAGCTCGATCCGAGGGTTGGGGCGCTTCACCGTCGGATTCCCCTCTGAGTCAACATACGGCTTACCGTGGGAGTCGACAGTTTTCGGCGCCTCGCAGAAACTCTTGGTTAGCGCCCGCAACCCGCTCTGAATGCCAGCCGCCACGGCCGGGAGAAGGGCTATAGGGTTGCCATGAGCCAGGAGCACCGCCGGGTACACCACGTCAGCAACAATAGCTTCATGTGGCAGCGTGGGCACCACACAACGCTTCAGCCACAGCATCAAGAAGCCTGCCAATAGTGCCCTATCGGAGATAGGGGTCCGGACTTGATGGTCGAAGCTTTCAAAAACCAGGTCAGGATCGAAACCGTCCTCGTTTGAAACCGTGGTGTAGAAGCCTTCAGAAGCCTTGTCGATCCTGTCTTCAATCTCCCTGTCGGAACTGGGAGCCAGTCGGGTTATCGGATTGTCTTTATGATTGACATCGTTGAATAAGTAATTGGCCCAAAACAGTTGCTTGACTCCCTGCGCCCTCCAGGAGGTTATCTGACCGCAAATGTGGAAGTGACACATCACTTCCCAGTAAGTCTCGTACACCCGAGGAAACTCTTTCTTCAAGAGGTGGAGCTCTTCAGTGGTCGGGACATATTCCTCATAGGGAATGTCCCCTGTTGCCAGCCCCGAGACCTCATGTAGCTCGTGCAGTGCAAGGCCCATCTCTCCGACCGGGGTAAAGAATGTCCCCGTCAGAGGATTGTAGCGCTCCAGGATCCCGAAAAAGTTATGAGAGCCTGGTGGGATACCCCACTGTACGGCCCTGACCGCCGGGTACAGTCCCACGCTTTAGCAGATCCCCAAGATCGGTGAGGACAAAACCTACCATCCTGCCCCACCAGTAGTTCTCCGTGGAATGGACCACCCGGGCGGACGGAAACCGACCGGATAATCACCCTCCGCTTCCATGAACGAGTTGAGGAAGGTAGTGCCAAGTTGTGGTATCTCTCCAACCGGAACCTCAGACTTGCGCGACCCAGGGAAAAGGCCGAGAACCAACCTGTCATGGCTATCATGACGGTGTACTTATGGGAACCCAAATCACCGAGAGTAATCTCAGGGACATATCGAGAAATGTCCCATTCCATCTTCCGAGGGACGGACATGTGCTGGAAGTAGGACAGCGGGAACATCCTCTCCATGTCTGGAGAAAGAACCTTCCACCCTTTATCTGACGGAGCATTTATAAGTTCCGTCATACACACGATAGCCGCCATCGTTGATACGATCTCCGAAGAAGAAGGCAGGCTTCTCCAGCTTGACGTGAGCATCCGTTGTGAATGCTGCATCGGTCATAAGTACCCGAAGAGTTCTCATGTCAACATTAGAGAGCCTCTCCCTGCGATCCTGCGACCGGTCAGCAGTCACAGGGACAGTCCTTCGTAGCACAAAGGTCAAGTCCCGGTCAGCACCACCTACATGTCCAAAGTGGCGCGTCTTGGCAAGTGAGGTAGAAGGATGGGGCACTGCAAAAGAAAAAGACACTTAGTTAGATACTTAAATGCTAACTGTTCATGACCCAGACGCAGAAGAGATACTGGACGCAGGAATTATCAAATCCGCGTCCAGACCTGCGAAACAGCGTCCAAACGCAGAAGAGATACTGGACGCAGGAATTATCAAATCCGCGTCCAGACCTGCGAAACCGCGTCCAAACGCAGAAGAGATACTGGACGCAGGAATTATCAAAACCCGCGTCCAGACCTGCAGGATCCGCGTCTCCACCACCAGAAGGTCATGGAATGTCCTTGATGTCGCTTCTGGGGTGCGAAAAGAAGGGAGTTATCTACCTTAACCCTTCCACCACCACAACCGCCAGAAGTTAAGGAGGGTAACTCCCTTCCTTTCACACCCCCAGATTTCTAATTGCTTGGACTCAGGTGCCAGATTCATCAAAATCGGCAGCTGATGGAACAGAACGCAAGGATCAAATCCGCGTTCTGCAAACCAAGTCCGCGTCTGAACCCTTCACAATTAGAAATATTCTAAGTGAAGAATCCGAAACGCAGGACCCAATGGCGCGAGGGTCTAAACCCGCGCCTCGGTTATC
Organism: Agave tequilana; assembly: GCA_038442645.1. Lineage (NCBI taxonomy): Eukaryota > Viridiplantae > Streptophyta > Magnoliopsida > Asparagales > Asparagaceae > Agave > Agave tequilana. The sequence continues at coordinate 54,195 of JAVJIF010023860.1, forward strand.
AACTCAAAGACTGCGTCTGAGACCGCGTCTGAGAATCAAACACGAGTTATATTTTGTGTTAAGGATTCTTAGGGTTCTATGAGCTTCCGTTAATGGCGAAATCCACGCCTAAAAGGCATTATACCTGGAAAAGCGACATCCTGCGCAGAGAAGCGCCCCTCTGGACCTCGGCGGTAGTCGCCCGTGAAGAAGAGGCGGTTGGCTTGGTTTTGGGTGCCATCTTAATTCCAGAAAAAAAGGAGATGAATAGTTCAAAAGTCCAGTAATGGAGATGAACAGTTCAATAGAGGAAGAAGAGAACTCTCTTTCTTTGAGCGAGTGCGTTCGGAGAAGAAAAGATGTCTCTCTGACTGTTGCCTTTTATAGGCACAAGGATTCGCGAAGATACGCGGCGTGTGACCCGATAAAAGCTGCAGCAAATCATCGCATGACGCGTGGAGCAAATCTTCGCGAAGATCATGCGTCACGACTCCACAACGAGTCGTCATTTGACACGTGGGCAGTTCAGTTAATGAACTGAGAAGTCCGCGCGCCAAAAGGTGAAATCCTGCCGGTTCCCAGGCCAGCTGGCGGCGTAATCATCACACGGCACAGATTCGCACCCAAGGGACGCACCTCTTCGATGGACATGCCCCGTCAGCATCTCCATAAATGCATTCGGAAGGTCGCGTCTCTCTACGAAGTCCGCGTCCAACCCAGCGGGCCCAACATCGCGTCTGCCTCATGGAAGATCAGGCGCGTTTCCATTGCCAAAGGACGCACCCTATAGAAATCGCGTCTTTAAAGCAGTACCATCTCGGCTTTTTGAAAAGAACCTGCGTTCGGCCTCCTGCTTCTGCAAAATCAGTTCAACAGTACACTGACGCAAGCAGACGACCAACCACTCCTGGCTTAAAGCACACCCGTGACAGACTAAAAGCAATCGGGGAGGTTTACACTGTGCATCTAGACACTCAACATGATCAACTCTGGTGGCTTCAAAGAGTTCAAACAGTACACTCATGAAGACCAACTCCAGATAAAATCAAACCCGGAGCACTAACAGTCCAGTCATGAAAGCAAATATGGCTAAAATCCAAAGTATTTCGAAATCCGTCCCAGTTAACTGCGGAATATCGAAAACTTTGGAGGGGATTCTATAGGCTGTCCAAAAGTTACTGGGGGACAAGCCATTGAAAAGCAAAGTTTCAAGCTCTAGACGCGAGGGACTATCACCCGCGTCTCAGCATCAAGGCGCGTTGGCTCGACACCCGCGTCTCAGCATCAAGGCGCGTTGGCTCGACACCCGCGTCTCAGCATCAAGGCGCGTTGACTCGACACCCACGTCTCAGCATCAAGGCGCGTTGGCTCGACACCCGCGTCTCAGCATCAAGGCGCGTCGGCCTGACACCCGCGTCTCAGCCTCAAGACGCAAAGGTCTAAAACCCGTGTCTCAGTTATAACCGCCTTGGTTAAGGGACAATCACTGCCCACACGTAAGGGAAATCAGCCCCCATCGTGGCATGTCTTTAGCAGGCACGTGGGTTAGTTACCGCCCATGTAGCGGGGAAGTTGGCCCTCATTGTGGAGCGTTTTTAGGGGGCACGTTCACCCCTAGGACCTCTATAAATAGCCTCGTTTGCTATGAGGTCA
>JAVJIF010023861.1:0-56353 GCA_038442645.1 Agave tequilana
ATTTGTATCTGTGTGCACATTCGGTTGACCACTCGGTCGACTGAGAACTGTGCAGACTTCTCTGCACAAGAGTCAAAAATCTTTAAAACTTTGTTTTTAGATTTTCAAACAAATTTTGGAATAATATATATGTATTAGAAATAGTTTTGGCAAAAATTTAACCATGAAATACATGTAAACATAAAGAGATAATATCATAAAAGATCAAAACATGTATTCAAAAAACTTAAAATAAAAACTAGTTATTTTGAAAAATATTTTGTGTGTAAAACTTCTAGAGCATAAATATAACACTCTAAATTTAAACACTCTAATTCTTACAAGGGTTACACAATCTTCAAGTCTTCTTCAAGTGAGCTTCTTAAAAATTCTTGCTTTGACCTTTCGAGCTTGAATCACCATGCTTGAGTCAATTTGAATACTTCAATACCTTTCTTTTGAGGAAGAATAAAATGAGATCTCAAATTTTGAACCTTGTAATTACAAAAACACTTGAACTTGATTAGTATCTCATAACCATGAGTTATGGAGTCATCAACACAAAAACAATGATTGTATCATTGGGCCAACAGTAGGGTTTCATGCTTTGGCAGCCACGGTTGATCTTCTGCTGATTTGGTTGACCGTGGGACGTGGACCGACATTAGGTGTCATGACAGGGTGCCACCGCGAAGTGTGACAGGCGGGGGTTCGGCTCCGATCAAAGGTGGTAGTTATCCTGCGCAGCTCTAGGTTACTAGTGCGATTCCATAACTATCCAGTCATGTCTTGTAGGCTTCAGTCTGCTCGGACGTCGGTGCCTCTTATCTGGGGATTCGTTCCTTGCGGCGAAAATAGGAGGGGAGTATGAGGGGTGTTTTTGTCGGGGCCCGCCGATGATTCACTGCTTCTCACAGAGCTCCAACATCTTCTTCAGAACATAGGTCATGGTGTGATATCATCACTATCTTGTATGTCTTGTTGGAGTCTATCTGGATTTTGGGGCGTTGTCGCAGCTTCAGAGGGCTTCCTGGGAGTCATCGCGGTGAGTAGTGTTGGTCCAGCTGCCTTGGAGGCATGTGAGCTGATATCGAGGCATATAGTTACCTACTCAGGAGCCATGGCATGGGCAACTGCTTCTGGGAGATCTACTCATGAACAAATCTTTTTGTCCTGTATCGAGGGTCTAGCCACGGTGGCGAGAAAGGCTTTCGGATCTCTTGTATTTCTTTTTCAAAGTGTAAACACAGAGATATAAATGGATTTCTTGTATTCCATTTGTCTGATGTAATGACATAATGAAATTTAATGAAATGTAATGACATTTATTTTGTAACGGAAATGACTGAGTCAGGTTTAGGTCTTGCCTTGTCTGTATCATGTGGAATGATCCTACGTCTTCTGAGGCTTGACTTTTCGGATGGCAAGGATTGATGTGTCTACGTTACTGTCTCCTGATGGAGGCTCCATCTCTGAATGTACAGATGTTTGGCTCTGAGTGAACTAATCTGTTTGGATGGCCGCCTAATTTGGACGAACGAGCTGAGGGAAGCCCGTGGCATATGTTTGTGTTACCATTCTTTAGTGAGGGGCTCCCTCCTCGGAACACTCAAATGGAAGACTCTGAATAAGGGGAGCTCTCAACTACAGAGTTGGATTGGCATTTGCTCAATTGGGGATGAGCCTTCCGGGGGGCAGTTGCCCAATTGAGGATGAGCTTGACAGTTTCCAAGTTGGGGATGAACCTTCCGGGTGGTACTTGCCCAACTGGGGATGAGCTTAGGAAGCCTGAAGGCGATTATTTGTGTTATGATTCTCGAGTGGGGGCTTCTCGAGAACTCCAAGTGAGGGGGCCCTCAGTTATAAAATTGGATTAGCAGTTGCTTTTATTAGGGATGAGCCTTTTGGGAGGCAGTTGCTCAATTGAGGATGAGCCTGGTAGTTGCCCAGTTGGAGATGAACCTTTCGGATAGTAGTTGTCCAACTGAGGATGAGCCTAAGGGATAGCAGTTTTCTGATTGGGGATGAGCCTTTCGGATGACAGTTGCCCAATCAGAGATGAGCCTGGCGATTACCCAGTTTGGGATGAACCTTCCGGGTAGTAGTTCCCTAACTGGGGATGAGCCTTAGGGAGCCCGAAGGAGGATGTTGATATTATCAATCGGAGTGGGGGAACGTCTCCTCGGCCATGCAATCATTTGACTCCGAAAAAAGGAACTCGTAGGCTAGCTGAATGAGGGCCAATGACCAGGTTCAACGGATCCTGTAAAGGATGTAGTGAAGTGATTAAGAATCAGAATGTAATTTTATTAAATGACTTTAATAAAATACATGATTTTGAATGAAATGCAGGGAGTATTATTCACTAGAGAAACTTTCCTATTATTATTTGTGGGGTTGAACTTAAGTCAACTGCTTTATAATAAGTGACCATGTGTTGCGATCGAGTTGGAGAGAGAGCTTTCTGTCGTCCCTCTGTCTCGGACGCAGCTCCGAGCGTAAGAATGTATTCCTGAAGACACCCTTGCTAAAAAAGATCTTTGAGATACATGTGGATTGACTAGCATTTGGACAGTGTGATGCCCCTTGGAATCATGAAAAGAGCAGTAATCCTTCGCTCCAGGATAAACAAGATGTATTGCTTTGGCTCCGAACGCTTTACCCAAGGTTGACTCTTAATGGCTTCGAAGACGTCTTGAATAGGAAGCTTCAGTGGAGTGAAGTTGTCATCCACTCATGAGTAAGCTCAGAGTAGACTCTGTTGGGGGTTCGAGAATGGCTGCTTCTTGGAAGCACCTCGTCCATTACCCTGGTTGTCGACGAAGGGCCTCCGTGATGCGGCTTTGATTTTTCTCCATCATCATCATGATTGAAAGACTGGTTGACAGAACTTTTCATTGCTTCCTCCAACTAGATGTATGGTTGGGCTCGGTACAAGACCTCATTCCAACAGGTGACATTGTACTTCACCAGATATTTATACAATGGGTGGGTGATCAGTAGTCCACTGATAAATGCGAGAGCGGAGACATCTTCGCTGCAATTATGTACTTTGGTTAGTTGACTCTGAAAGTAGCCAACATATGCCTTGATACTGTCATAGGGTCTCATCTTGACGGAGAGAAGTAATGGTTGTTCTGCTTGAATACTTGGCAGGAGTACTACTACGAGAGGAACAACTTGGTGAGATCCTCGAAGTTGTGGATCGACCGTGGGGGAAGAGAGTAAAACCAATTAGCGGCCACTTCCTTCAAGCTGAAAAGGAAGATTCAACACAAGATGGGGTCGTTCCGAGCATAAATCACCATCTTGTCCTGATACTGGCGGAGGTGTTGAATTGACTCACTCAGGCTGGAGTAGCAGTCAAAGGTTGGAGTCGTGAATTTCTTTGAAAATTCATACCCCAATATGCTCTGGAAAAGGGGGAGATGGAAGCGTCGATGGTGACGACTCAGAGTCTATCGTAGTCTAGTACCCCTGTCTTTTCGACTCGCTTCTTAATTAGCTTGTCAAGATCTTGGACGCAGACGAACTCCTCAGTCTTTCTTCGATAATGAACGTGTTGATCTCTCATATGAAGATGAGACTAATCTGACACCTTAGATCACTCCGAGGGAGTAGGGGAGGCTGTTCTGTGACGCATCCGACTTTGGATGTTCGCTGTCTTGGGTCATGCATCAGTGGGCCCATCTGACAGCAGAGGTGATCCCTGGGTGTTTTGGAGGGTCGTGATATGGGAAAGGAGTTGGTCATTTAGACGCTTCAACTCCTCCCACTCAATGTCCGCATTCTCTCGATCGAGTGTCATTCGCTTCCGTTCCCAGTCGAATAGAGTTTCTTGCTTTGCCATCTCCTTCTTCATGTCAGCAAACATTTAGAGGAGTTGGCCCTCGTATGTCGATGGTGGGTAAGCAAATCCGGCTGCCCCCTGGGAGGATGCCGAGAGAAGCTCTTCCACAACAGGGCTGAGGTTAAGGCTGCTTGGGGATGATGCCCCAGTGGTGGCAATGGATTTGCCTTTGGAGGTGGTCCCATCGCCTGTGGTCGACTGCTTTTTTTGGGCTATGGCTTTTTAGAGAATTTTTGAGTAAGGATTTGTAGGGGAGAAATTTGAGTGTAGGGACTTAGATCTCAATAAAAATACCAGTTTGTGATGGTATTTTTCTGCCACAAGTGATTGGACGATCGATCCTCACCACAAGCGAGAATGAGAATGGAGATTAAATGCGCGTAAATAAAACATAATACAAAAGTACACAGAGGATTTTACGTCCCTTAACTGGGAAAATCATAGAGAGGAGGAGGAACTTCACCATAATTCTTAAGTTGCAGGAATTACAATGTGTAAGGGATGTATGTGGATTGAAATTGGGATTTAGCTTCTTGGATCAAAATTGTAATCTCTAGTCGAACCCTTTCCCCAAAAAATCCCCATTACGTTGGAGGCTCAACCCCTTTTATATTTGACTGAACTGCTATTTATGGAGGTAGGTGAGTACGGGTGAGATCTTTGCAATCACACGATTTGCATGTTATAACGATCGCGATCAATGGTGCTGGTTGTTGGGGTTGCATATGGAGAAATTTGCCTCTGCCTATAACTGCCCGCGTTGAGTGATGTTACACGTCATGAACGTAAAAGATAATGAGGTTGCGTAATTGATAGCAGAGATCAGGGATGATCTGTCGCTGGAGCCTCGGTCGTGGAGTTGGTGGCTTTTGGAGCGGGAAAGATATCAAGAAGGTCATATGTGGTGGAGACTGACCGTGTCAGAAGTTGCCTTCGGGAAAATAAATGTGGCGGAGGATCCGAGTTGGACTCTGGCGAATGTGGACTTCTTGGAAAAAGTTCTCGGTACTAGGGACATATGTCATCATCCTGATGAGGATCAAATTTTGACCATTACAGCGGGTATTAACAAATACTAAATTATCATGTTAAATACAAATTTATACCCTGAACAAGAGTAGAAGTGTTTTTGTTAAGTCTGTAAATTCTTCTCTAAATAAGTTGATGCGATTTTGAAAAGGAAAAACAATCTAAAAATCCACAAACAGTAAGATGATCAGTGTTTGGTTATAATGATGTTTATTAGAAGCTTTATTCATTTCTTTGAAAAATTAAAGGTGGGTTAACAGTGGCGGACGTAGTATGTTTTTCCAGTGTGGACGTAAATATAATAAGAATTTCAGTGTGGGCGTAACTGTAATATGACAAGAGAAAAAAATAAAATACAATGTTGCACCCACCAAAACTTGAACTTGTGACCTTCAATAGCTTAGATTTATAAGGTACCATTTGAGTTAGAACTCAAAAAGTGTTCTTACAATAGTAAAAATAATTTTAAAAAATATTATGTACAAAAAATACAAATGTATATACTATTTCATTATTTTATAAAATCCAGTGTGAGGGTCTGCCCACACTGGATTGTATGTGGGTCCGTCCCTGTGGGTTAATGTTGATATATTGTTATGGAATGTTGCAAATGCATTTGGTCAATTAATTAAAATAAATTTGATAAAATAATAAAAGCTATTATTATAAAAAACATTTATACTTTGAGAGACTATACAAAAGTTACATCATCATTAACTCTAGAAAAGAGAAAGTTTGGTAAAATTATTTCTGAGTATGTTGTATATGCATTTGCTATAGTTGATCCAAACAAACAAGTTGAGATAGTGAAAAATGTTTTTACAAAAAACAAGTACATTTTGAGAAATTATATTGTTATTGTGGATGTTGCAAAGGCATTTGGTATAGTTGATTAAGACTAACTAGTTGAGATAATGAAATATGTTATTCTAAAAGATAAGTATACTATATCACTTCAATAGTGACAATATTTGCTAATTAATTAGTTTCTTCGAAAAATAAAATTATAAATTGATAAATGATGTATTTTGCATATCAATATTAGTATGAGAAGATTTGATTTTTAAAGGTAAGAACGTCACCATAAAGAAATAGAGTGCAGGTATCAACAAATACTAAAACAACATGTAAGATACAAAGTCACATCCTAAATAAGAGGAGAAATTTTTTTGTTATGTCATATAAATTATTCTCTAAAGGAGTTAAATGCAACTTTGATAAGAATAAACTCTAAAAATCCACAAACACTATAATGCTCTATATTTAGGTATGATGATATTTATCAAAAGTTTATTAATTTCTTCTAAAAGTTAAAAGTGGGTTAATAATGATTTCTGAGTTATAAATCATTATCAGGGATGTTGCAAAAATATTTGATACAGCTGGTCAAGGTAAACTAGCTGTGATAATGAAAGATGTTATTGTAAAATAAAGGAATAATTTGTGAAGCTACACAAAAGTTACATATGTTGAATAAACATACAAGGGCTTGCCTACATTATGTCTTTTATGATAATAATAGCTGCAGAAATTATGCAATAATATTTAAAGCTGCTACTCATTTTCAATTGTCCTCTTGTGTTATTATTGATCAGGGGGGAAGAGAAGTGTTTCAAAAAGTAAGAGTTGCATCATGTGCTGATAGAATATTTTAACCATAACATATTAAAAATTGGTAATAAATTTTACTTGCAAAATATTAGAATTTGTCAGGAAGCTCGATATCTCCTCTTTTGTGTTCAGTTTACGTTTGTCACTTTGAAAGGAGCTTAATTATGCTTCATCTTGAAGAAGCAAGTAAACAATATAATACAACCATTATGGATAACTTCGAAGTTTAGATAACGAAAGATATTACTGTAAAAACATTTATATTTAAGAAGGTATACAAAAATTATATTTGCTAAGAAACAAATAAGTCTTGCCAAGAACATGTCCCTTACGATAATAATAGTTGCAGCAATGATACCATTAAAATTTAGATCAGCAAAAGAACATGGTGTTGCACTAACAACATTTGCCCCTTGAAAAAAACAGGTGCCAATAATGACAAGCTGATGAGCGTCAAAGACGTATGCAACCTAAACTACTAAATTGCCGAATAATGAACAGAGAACTAGAAAAAAAAAAGATTCACAAGCCTAAGTAAAAGAAAATGAACTTATAAAAGAAAAAAAAGAAGTATAAGATGGTGCAGTGAGAGAAAGCTTCTCTAATACCGTAATTAACATGGACAGTTCACAAAGCTTTCCTACTCATAGTAGTAAAAAATACCGAATTTAGTGTTCTGTACATGTGACAGGACATTCATTGTTACTATCAGAATACACCCAACGAAAAAGTTTGACAATGATGAAGTTGAGACCATTGCAATTTACTTAAAATTCTGCATCTATTCAAAATATGTTTTCCACATTGTTGGAACAAGATCGGTCAGTAAAAATTTAGTGAGGTTTGTGAATGGAGTTCACAATGTCAATAAGCCAGAGGTGTTGAGGATAACAAACATGGACATGGTTTAAATCCAACACATCAACAATTCATTAAATAAATTAAACATCAACAAAGTTTTATTGCCCATTAAGATATGCCCTTGGTTTGGAATTTGCTCAAGCGGGATAATACACTGATATAATGGCCAAGCGAAGAGTAACCACAAGTATATCGGTATTCTACCACAACTTACACAACGACATTTATCGAGTTTTATTTGATGATTGCTATGGCATCCTAAGAGAGGAGAAGAAACAGATCCTAAGAGAGAGGAACAAAGAGATGTCTTGTTTAATTTTCATTATATTTTTCGTTATGATTAGGAGAAATAAAGAGCATGAAAATATGCTTTATCATTTTTTTGGAACCATTACTACATTTTACTTGTATATTATTGGAATTCACTATATTGTTTTAAAAATATTTTTTATTTAAAGCTGTGGATAATGCCCAAGAGCAATCAGAAGAAAAAGAAACAAAACTATAAAGAAAAAAGTTTAACCTACGACTAACAATAATGTATGAGCAAATATTAACAACTGTAATCAAAATCAAAATACGCATAAACAATTCAAATACTAGTAGTAATCATGAGTAAATATAATATAGAGAATTAAAGAAGATAATCCTCATTTAAGAGATCATATTCTACATACCAAACGAGGGGTGATCCACACCCTCAAGGACCAACCCAAACTCTTGTAAAATTGATTCATTCCACTTATAGAGCTGCTCCCAGCTTGCATCTCACATTTATAGATGAAGTTCTTCTCATAATCACTAATATTATTGAGATAAATAAAGTCATCATTTTCATTACAAGCAAAAAAATAATATTCGAGCTAAATGCAATTGCCCCTCAATTGTGAGAACTCTATTGTCACACCTTGCCTCCCAAAATATATTATAGTAGAGACGCGACGAGAGTCAGCGATGTATATACATAAGAAAAACACCCCATATATGCACACTAAGCGTCAGTATAGGGAATAAATATTATATACACGATATAATTTTAGCTTAATAAGTATAAGATACCTATAAATAGGGTCAGTGATCACAATAGATATGAAAATAGGAATAAAGAAACAGAGACAAAATAATAAAGATACGAATGAATCATAAAAGAGACGAGTCTCCTCCTAATATCCCAAAAAACATCAAGTGCATACAAAATCTCTACGCTCCAACTGCTCAGGGTCATCGAAGGCGACCTAGTGAGTAGTAAAATGAAAGAAGCTAATAATATACTATAATAATATAATAATTATGGTAACATATAATACATGATTAAGAACAATAATATTTTATATGTATACTAACAATCGATATATATTACAGGTATTATATCTGCACCTTAATATTATAAATATCTATTAGGTTACAACGGTGTTAGCTCTATAATAATATACAATACATGATTAAGACAATAATGGTGACAATCAGGAAGAATTATATATATATATATATATATATATATATATATATATATATATATATATATATATATATCAAATAACATATTATTTTATAACAATTAATATGTTTTTAATATGTAATATGAGTGATAAGAATAGAATTTATTTATATACTAATAAAATTAATTTATTTAATTAAAGGTATCAAGTCTTAATTATTTTATATTTATTATTTACACTAATAGTAACAGTAACATGACGGTATAGTGATTAATATGAACATCTACACAGGAATAAACATAAATAATCATGCTATTGTGTTTGTGGATATACAGGAATAGTGTGTTTACAGAGAATACATGAAATACAGAGAATACATGTATAATAACATGATAATAAACTAGATAAATGATGTTTAATACAATGTACATAGACAAGATATTAAGCAAGATATCATGCAGGTAGTGAGTAATATATTATAATTATATAATAATAACAATCAACAAGACTTGATATTTTAGTCAATCTTTTTCAGTGTCCTATACCACTGGCAGCCCATACTGGAGCTCTTACCCCAGCATAAAACATTAGAACATGGCATACGGATACCAATATCTGAATGAGAGGGTAACCAAATAACAAGTATTCCTGACATCACTGTTGTTTATACCATTTTATTATGTTAATTGAAAACTCAATAGTCAAGGATCTCTAATTAGGTGGGTGTACCCCATACATACTCGGGATGACGATCTTAAACAAACTTCTGGCTGCTGAGATCAGGGCTACCCTCTAGGATAGGAGCAAGAAATAAGAAGTTCAATAAGCTATATGCAAGTGGTAGCCAGCACTACTACGTCCCCTGTACTAAGACGAATATGGATTCAAGACATCCACCCGACAAGACCTAATCAACTATCAAGTCTCCCTTAACCCATGTTATATATATTATATTTTTTTTATTACATAATAAATCAAGAACAATAACAGTGTATGTAGCTTGTAATAAAATATCAGAACGTGAATGTTATTTGTATCGTTAAACAAGATAATAAGAAACAAGAGATGTGTGATTCTAGAGGTGGCCCCGTAGTAGCTCCCACGGATTCAAGTGGTGGCCCCACCACATATGTATGTAGTGTGATACTTTCCTCCAAGTAGCACTAGCTCCACGTGGTACTTAGTTTCACACATCGAATATTAATAGCCAACAAGATCAAGCAACAAGAATCATGTTAATAATATGTCAATAATAATGATAATATGAACAAAAAAATATTAGTATTCGATAAATATTCATGTAACAGTGATATAAGAACAATTAGGTCATGAACTCAGGTGAATCTATGTATCTGTGAGATAAAAATATGAAATAACAGTGTCCAATGTAATAAGATATTCGTGTAACGATGATACAAGTATATGAAATAATAGTGTAATAGAGTATCCATATAACGATGATACAAGTACATGAAGTAACAGTGTCCAGTATAATAGAATCTAGGTAACGATCATATAAGTACATGAAATAACAGCGTCCAGTATACCAGTGTTTATTCTCGTGATTCAGGTAACGGTGACAGGATAAGTTGATGAATAGGTATCAATATATCAATATTTATTAAAACAATTTCAATATTATTAATATGATCAATATCACAAAGTAATTATATAAAACTATCTATTTTCAAACTCTTCACAATCATATTAAAACTTATTAATTTATTAAGTCAAAATTTCTTTAATTTTTTTATGTACAGTTTTTTACTCAATATATGGATAATTCATCTATATTTTATATTAAATCAGAATTACAATAAAATATTATTTTATTGAATGTGTTTAAAAGCACTTACACATATTTAATTATAATGATTTGCCATTTACATGATTTATTGGATGATAATTACTGTTTATTTAATAAATCAAGTTTTATTCATCACATTGAAATATAAATTATGAAAGAAAAACACTCACATTGTTATCACAGAAATGTAGCTCATTTTTCTTTGATCGCAATGTCTCAAATATCGTCCAAATCGGACTCCGGATGATCAAGATATCACTCTAACACTAAAAATCATATAAATAAGTTAAATATGTAAATTAAAAATGTAATAACTTTAATAACAGAGGCTTTTATGCAAAATTTACCTTTCATAATGGATTGGATTTGGGTTGCTATTGGGTCGGGTTAGATTCAATAACCCATACCCAAAACTGAAGTGAATGGGTTTTGGATTTGAGTGGGTTTGGGGTTAACGGGTTTGGATCTGGATCCAATAGAGAGAGAATGTGAGAGAGAATGAGAGAGAGAGAGAGAGGGAGAGATGGAGCAGCATCAGGGCTGACTAGGCCAGAGTGACTCTAACTGCTAGACAGTGGCGGCACCAAGCCAACGCTGGCGGCAGGTCTGACTGGTCGGCGCATGCGGGGAGTGAGAGGGATATAGAGTGAGAGAAGGAAAAAAGAGAGAGAAAGAAAAGGAGAGAGAAGAAGGAGGAGGAAGAAAAAAAGGAAGTGGCGGTGGTGGTTTGGGGTTGTCGCGACAGTCAGCGATGACTTGGTTGGGGAAAAGAGATAGGGAGTATGAAAGAGAGAGGAAGAAGATAGAGAGAGATTGAGACAGTGAGGTGGTGGGGAGAAAGAAAAAGAGAATAGGGGAGAGGGCTGGCAGCCTGGGCGTGGCCGGCGGTGGTGTCACGCCCCGCTTCCCAAAATATGTGGAAACGGAGTCGCGACGAGAGTCGGCGACGTATATACACGAGAAAAATACCCCACACATATACGCTAAGCCTAAAAGTAACCTGAACAAGCTACAAATCTACTACGATAAATCAATATCACTGCAATAGGACATATAAATATCTAATACAATGATAACAAATAAATAAAGGAAAGAAAAATGGCAACTGGATGCGATAAAGATAGAATCAGGAAATAACATAAATAAAAGAGAAAGAATACCTATAATCAAGAAAAGAGAGACTCCAGCTCCTCGTAACATGTACGATCACACAAACACCTGAACAATATAAGGTGTCCAAAAATCCTGGACATGCGAATCCAGGGTCGTCAGAATCGACCTAATGAGTGTGTGTGTGTGTAAAGGAAAAGGTATTCGTGCATAACAACACAAGCAATAACAACATGATAACTGAAATGAAACATAACAAAATAATCAATGTCAAGAACAAAGTTATGAACGATGTATAACTGGTATCCTGACCACTAATGTCAAGACGTGTAACCTAACATATGTCACTAGTCTGGTATACAATCCGGTCATGTGTACAATCATATGTCTATTTATTATATATACGTACAGTCGGGTGATCACGGTCAGTCACAATACATTAATAGTTTATCATTATTAATTATGTCAGTGAACACCAATTGTCACATGTAATAGACGCATCCCATACTACGCCTACTACACATGCCAATCGAGGTCCTCAGTTATTGAAACTGATTGGTTGGAGACATTGTCCATCTTTAAGTGGGTCCCGTGCATACTCGGGACCACGGCCCAGACTCCTGGCGCTGAAACAGGACCTACCGCAAGGTAGTCAGGAACATGTATAACAGGTCAGGTACATGTATAACATGTATAAAAGGAACAGGAACAGGAGGGGTGCCAGTCACCCCACGGGAATCCTGCAATGGAACCCTCTTTCGCCTGCGTAACCTATATCCTAGGTCCACCCAAAATATAGACGCTGTCTCCTCTATCAATTTCCCCAATCCCAGTGTAAGTTGTTTAATGTCATGTTATTAGTTTATCAAGATTATTTAATTTGCATGTTACTTAGATCACTGGGATAACTCGGTGATAGTCCCGGTAACAACGTCAACATGTGTAATCAGGATGCCGGTATAACAAGATATATAATGTCAGTAAACAGGACACCGGTATAACATGATATGTAACAAGTATAACATGAGGGTGTTGTTACCGTGTAACAATATTTTCCCAGTAGTTAAGTAACATGGACAATAGCATCAGGTAGATATCATGCATAATCAATCAAGTTTCCTAAGCAAATCATGATATTCAGGGTGAGTAATGACCTGCTATCATGAATAGAAAAATCCGTCAAAGTATATAATCAACTCAGGTCCTCAAAGTCATCGACATATTTATCCTCTAAGTCACTGATATATCTGAATCTCAATAACTGAAATAAATACAAGTTCTAATATATCTAATCAAATCCTCATATTTTAATTCAATCAAGATCATCACATACTCTCACTCTACCCAGGTCAATCACAAGATCTTAAAACTCAAGTAACATATCAAGTATATATATCTAAAATCCACCAGGTCAGCTCAACCCAATCTATGTCTACTCCTCAACCTTCAAGTCAATTCCTATACAGTCGAATCTACCGATAAGTTCAAGTCCAAGATTTCAATTTATTAATAAAGATCTCCTATTTATTTAATCATCGATATCCAATTCAATCAAGATCATAACTAAAAAGTGTAACATCCTCAATTAATACAGAATCTAGATCACCTCTACATCTAGTAGTCAATATCAATAAGGTCATCACTATATCAGTCAAACTCACTAATGCGATAATCTAAAAATAGTAGCTCCTAACAGTCTAGAAGTCAGTCTCATCGTATGCACTGGCGTCAAGGGTATCATATTCACACATATTCATGCGTCGGTAAAACAGTCTATAAATAAAGCAACATCATGTCTAACACGTCCTCAATATCTAAAAGAGTTCTAATCGGAATAGTCACCAAACAATTCAACCGACAAATACTATACATAAAATATGATTCTCTAACCTCAATCACGAATCAATCATCCTCAAGATCAATATATTTATATTCTAAGATTATCACAACTAGATCAGTTACAAGGTCAAATCCGGTCTATAGTATATCCATACTAGGCCTAAGCCGACAATGGTCATTTACCAACACATGAAATGATACTGATACAATCTCACATCATTATACAAATAAGCTGAACAATCACTAATGCCTCATGAAGTGATACAACAAGTCAAATTGGTAAAAAAAGTCACATGAAATAATACGAATAAAACACAATAACGGTAAAGAAGAAAATGACATAAGAACGAACACTCACATGAAATGACGCGGTTTTGGAACCGAATCGCTGTCTGGTCTTCACTGCACGAACTGATATAGATCTTTGGATCATCCCATGGGTCGGTCTTCAAATCGCCTATGTATCGGGTCCACAACGACACGAATTCAGATCAGGTCCGGGTCTCCTGTGGCTGGGTTTAGATCTCACCGAACGGGTCCGGAATACTGTAGCCACATACATATAAACATAAATACACGCTTAATACCCACACGTGCATACGGACACATACGTGCATATACAAGTATGCACATACATACATGCTATATATACACTTATATTCATACATACCTACATCTATACATATATATACCCACCTAAATATTAATGCACCTATTATTACAACATTACACATAATATATATATGTACATATGTTTAAATGTAACCACAACACTCACGCACACACTCTTGCATGCATGCACACTTCCCAATTATTACGCTTCTACCCCCACACATAAACATGCACTAACCTCGGGGCGACTTGCGGTGCGCCGACGGAGGCTCTAGCAGAGGCGTCGGGGGCCGCAGAGGATGTTGATGGATAGAGAATCTCACCGTGAAAGGCGTGGGTGCGTTCGCGCTCGCCGACGACGATCAACGACGACACACGGAGAGACAAAAAATGGCTCGGAGGAAGGCGTCTCATTGAGTGCTAGGTGAAAGGGGGTGTTTGCAAGGGGACATAGTGCAGGGGTGGCAAGCCCAGGGCTTGAGGGGGGAAAGGGTTTCGTCCAAGGGGATTGGCTCGGGTGTGGGGAGCTTGGCTGCGTGGGAGTGTTGCACGGTGGGCTGATCACGGCTGGGCTGGGTGGATGTCGGGTGGCCATGAGTGTAGATGTGGTGAAGATGACGCACACCAACGGCGATGGGGTGATGGAGTCGCAGCCGCGGGTAAGTGGTGGAGCTCGATGTTGGGTTCACAACGGTGAAGGCCTGGCGCATGGTGACATCTAGGGGGGAGGAAAGAAGGTTGAGCATGATGTTAGGGATGGAGGTGAAGGTTGACGTCGTGCGTGGGGAGAGAGAAAGAGGGCTTGGCATGCTCCCGTGGGTCTACAAGAGGGGAGCCAGGGAGGAGATGGGTTGGATTTGGCCATTGCTGGGGAGGAAGCCGGTGGCGGAGAAGGCCATGGTGCTTGGTTGCGTGGGCAGGTCTGATGAGAAAAATGGAAGCGGTTGTAGAGGGAGATCATCACGACCATGGTGGTGGTGGAGCTCCTACGGCTATGATGGGAAAAATAGAAGAAAGGAGATTAGATTATGGTTAGGGTTAGGTTAAGTTAGGAGATTATAAGATGTTTATATAGGTAAGCTACTGGGTTTTGGGTAATTGGTTAACGGGTTAGGGAATAGGAAATGGGTAATGAGAATAGATAATGGGTATATGATCAAATGGGTTAATGGGTAAGGATCTCAATGGTACTGGGTTATAGGTTATATTTGGGCTTTAGTTAAAGAAATAAGTGATATGAAGAATAAGAAAATAGAGAGTGGGCTTGCGGGCTTAGTTTTTGGGCTTAAAGAAAAACAGAAAAAGCATGTGGGCTTAGCATAAAAGGAAAAGAAAACAAAAGGAAAAGGAGAATGGGCTGAGCTTATTGGGCTTGGAATGAAAATAATAATACTACCTATTAATAATAATTTAAAATAACAAATATAAGCAATAAGAGTCTATAAGTCTTACATAATAATAATACTAATAATGATACTAAATCACGTTAATTAATAATAATAAGATAATATGTAGAATTAGGTAAATATTTAAAATTAATTATATGATATTTTTAAATAAGGAATATTACAGGTGGCGGTGGCAGTTAACCGATGGTCGTCGACAATGGGTAGAGAGGAAAAGAGTAGTGAGGGGGAGAGAGTAGGAGAGAGATGGAGAGATGGAAAGCTGAAGTGAGGGGGAATAAGGAAATAAAAGTGAGGAGTAGATAGGGAAGTAAGATAGAGCCAGAGAGAGATTTAATAGAGAGGGAAGGAGAGAGAGAGAAGACGATAGGAGAGTCAGTGGAGAAGATTGGAGGAAAATCGAGAAAGAAAAATGAAAAGAAATAGAAAAATGAATTTTAAAATATTATTTAATTTGGGTAAATTTTTATTAATTCAGAAAAATCCCCAAAAATTATAAAAAATAGAGAATATTACCCTGATCAACATTATAAAATTAGATTCTTAAAATTTATTCCCATTTATTAATTAAAAATCTTTAAGTTGATTTGCGATACTTCTCAACATCAAATTCAGAGATTTTTAAAATAATCTAGAAAATTTTCAGAAAATTTAAAAAAATCTTAAATATTGGAATTAATATCTGGAGCTGAAACAGACTTAGTCTGACTATCAAGAAGATCAAATCAAGTATTATCACTGTATCAGATACATGTAATGAGAACGTATATCTGAAAGTGGTGGTTACATCTATACACGACAAGGAGACGAACAGATTATCCCTAAAGAAAGAAAGAGCATTTGCCTAGTGTTCTACGGGAACCCCCTCCTCTTCTCCGTACTACTATCATCCTCCTTAGACGACATCAATGATGTGAATTTTAATGTGTTACCGCAAGCATATGATATCTAATTGTAGTACTTTGCGGGTGTTGAATTCTCAAGAAAGATGGTAATCTCTATTTTAATTATTCTACTTAGGCGAATAGAGAAATAAAGGGAAGAATATTTATTGTTTTTAAATATTTTTAATAATTTGAGAAAGAACAAGTATCTAGGTTTGAATCTACTAGATTAATAACATGAAAACTAACTAAATCTCTTTAAGGATATCACTTTAATTATTAATTTATTTTCTTAAAGCATAGATTATACATGATTATAATAATAGCTTATCAATTTAGACTAAATCAATAAGAAATATGAATCAGAATTAATTAGATCTAAATGTGGTAACCCTAAATTTTCAATCTTAAGCATAGATTATTATTTTAGCACTATATAATCTATCAAAGCCTTGATTATCTAAGAATTATTTATTTTAAACCTAGCATAATCTTGTGTTTATTTTCATTAAAGTACAAATAAAGAGATCTAGATGAATTAACAAGTTATCAATCTAGTTTTATCTAACCTAGATACTTTCTAAGATTTAGCTACACATAATTAGATCAACAACAACATAGATACAATAACAAAATAAATTTATGAAAGAAGAACAAAAATTAATAAACTAAAAAAAAAATTTTAGTAATTGAAAGAAACTTACAAATATGAACTTGAAGAACAACACTTGGCCCTTGAATAACAACAAGCAACTCCAAAAACTTTTACAAATTTTCTATAAAAAGTAGTGTCCCCTTATCCCCAGAATTCCATCTCCTTTTATAGCTAAAGGAGAGGGGTATAAAAAGTGAAAACAAATATGGTGAAAATCTTGTATAATTTTTAACTTGATTTTCTTTACTCACTTGATTCTCCACGACGTTTGACTTAATTTGATTTGATTTGCGTTTAACATCTTGATTTTCCCTCATGCAGATTTGGATCTGAGTTGATGTAGTTGGGTTTTGAGCTTGTAAAATTTCATATTTAGGGCTCTTTTATTTATTCTTTATTCAAAATCTAAATTCTGCACAAGAATACCAAAAATCACCCGAGTAACATTATTTATGAATAAAAAAGAAGATAAATAAGAGTATAAAAGTGTAACAAAATGATGTCAATCAAATACCCCAAAACCCATCTTTTACTTGTCCTCGAGCAAAACAAAACCTAACAAACCTAACTCACTTTCGCATGAATCATGATTGCACTTAGCACGTGCAACAAGCCTTTAAACTAGTAGGTTATTTTAGTGGATGAATATTGTCTTGTGAGGGTTTGCAGTGAATTTACCCACAAAATTGAAGAAAGATAAAGAATTAAAAGGATAAATGAAAAGAAATAAAAAAAATCATTTATTTTTTTATTTACAAATATCCACAACTAGTCTTGTAAGTAAATAAGCTTCTAAGTTCCAAGAATATTTGTTCGTTAGTGTTGCCTCAAATCAAGAAATCCATCGTCCAATTATAAAGACTCAAATCCTATTTTTCACATCATCTTTCCTATGTTTTAGATCATATGCATCTTGTGACCACGGGATCATTTTCATCTTGGAATTTTGATTCTAACTTTCACACTTTTTTTTAAGTTACTTGAGGAAATGTTTTGTTTAGGCTTTCTAAGATACCCATGTAGCGAGCTTTGAGCCAACAACTCCCAAACCAGATTGTTTTAGGGCACTAGGTGTAGATGCACCTCTAGGACTTATCGAGTAACCAAAGCCACAAAACAAAGCTTATTATAAAATATATATTGATTTTTATTTTCCATCACCTTTCGATGTGAATATTAATGTTTCTCGAGGCACCAATACCTAGCTACTCGGTAATAAATTGCTTTTTGATTTTTCTTTGATGATTTTTTTTAGAAGTGTTTCAACTTATTCCTCTTCATCCCAAGAGTAAGGACTAGTGTGTCAGTGTGGTGCATATTCACTTGGACATATTTAATATGATGTTTATTTTTTGAATTTTTATCTTTAATTTAAAACTCTAAGAATTCTCTCTTTTTAACTCTACTTTTGAATTTTAGAATCAATGACACAAATTGCTTATTACTAAATTGACTAATTGTTGAATATTAAATATTTTTTAAATAAAAGAATTTTTTTTATATATACAAAAAAATCAAAGTGAAACCTCCCCCCATGCCTAAATCTTTCATTGTCCTCAAGGCAAAGGTCTAAAAAGTTGGCGCAAAATACACGCACGCACGCACGCACACGCACATACATACATACGTATTACACACAGACACACACACACACACACACACATATATTAAAATAATAGAAGAACAAGAAATAAAATGAAAAAGACAATTTCTACAAGTTACAATATTGACAAATTCTACAACTCGTTACTTTTAATCTAAATATTGAGGTTCATGAAGAACCATGACTTCTTCCACTTCATTAGCTTGGAACTCCAAAACCGCCTTAAGATGTTGTCTATTTACTTTTAAAATCTCACGGTTCTTAGGGTTTTCATTTTCCACCACCCCGTTCGGAAAAACAACTCGCACAATAAAAATCCCATCCATCTTGATCTTAGCTTACCCGAAAACAGATGAAGTCTAGAATTTGTATAACAAGACTTTTTGGCCCAGTGTAAATGATTTTCGCAAAATTATTTTTATTGTGAAACACCTTCATTTTCTCCTTTTAAATTTTAGCATAAGCATTATTCCTAATCTCTTCCAAGCTCATTGAGTTGGAGTTTCCTGTGCTGTCAGGTCAGGTCTAAGTTAAGGTTCAATTGTTTGATTGCCCATATGGTTTGATATTCTAATTCAAAAGGTAAGTGACAAGCTTTCTCAAATACAGGCCTATAAGGAGATATTTCAAGATTAGTCTTGAAAGCAGTTTGATAGCCCAACAAGGCATCTACCAATTTTAAGGACCAATTCTTTTTGTTTTGATTTATATTCTTCTCCAAAATTTGCTTGATTTGCCTATTAGTTACTTTGACTTATCCACTTGTTTGAGGATGGTAAAGAGTAGATAATTTGTGATGGAGTACTTCCTCATCAAAGCCTCAAAAGAACGATTCTAAAAGTGTTTGCATTATCGCTTATGATGGCTCGTGGTGCACCGAATCGTGAGAAAATATTTTCTTCGAGAAACTTCATAACAATTTTGTTGTCATTGCTTTTGTATGGCATGACTTCTATCCAGTTGGACACGTAATTAACTGTCACTAGGATGTACAAATTCCCCAAAAAGTTTGAGACAAGTCTCATGAAATCGATGCCCCACATATTAGTAGAGACTAGAAACGAGGGCATGGAGCCTCTTTGAGATGCATTTGAAATTGATAGATCATTCACAGTCAACAGAAGACTACCATTAGCATTTCGTATGGCAGATTGACTAGATATAAGTTGATCCAATTTCTCATTCTTCATCAAGAAAATATGAACTTTACTGTTTGGGAGAGGTTGGCTCTTTTGACATGGGAAGTTCGACTAACTTGGGATGCTCTGATACCAATTGTTGGACTTGGGGCACCATCCCAAAAGACTAACCTTCTAGGTGGAGTTGCCCAAATCCTTATACACCCAAGACCGCCCCCACGTCAAGCCAATGTGGGACTATTTGTTCGACCCACACCCTCCTGGCATGCCCTTATCGAGTTCTGAAGAGAATCAGGTTGAGTGCTTATAACCATTTTGTGGGGCCTAATTCTTTCAAGGTGTGTGTTACCTTTATTATTATCTATTTAATGAAGAATGTGACATACAAAGAATTAGAAAGCAAATCATAAGCATATCACCTTAACATTAGTGCATCCCATCTAGCCAAAGGGGCAGTCATACTTAATTTTGGAGGTGGGCATGGGGTGAGACACTGTGTATAGGGGAATTAGCAGGGAAGCTCTGGTGGGTTGCTGCTTTTAGGTATATTTTGCTTCATATCTGCAACTAATTTCTCCACGAATAGATTTAGACACTGCCAATACAATTAAAAGGACAGGCAGGAGTCTTTAGAGATGGAGACTGAACAGGACTGGAATCACCCATCATCATCTTATATTCTGTAAACTGAGCTTATCATGCAATATTAGTTTATAATAATCCCTGGCAGTACAATTAATGGACAGGAAGCAGAATAAATTAAAGATTATGCATGCATGTGGCATCAGACCACTGCATTAAGTACTAATTAAAAAATGGATTTTGTTAGTTTACTAATAAGAAAATAGAGGATGAGACAATGCAGGATAGTGAGAGGAGCGAATATTGGGGACAAATCTGGGGAGGGCCAATGAGCACACTGGGATTCAGGCTTGAGGATAGAGGCGAACGAGCCATATAGGAGTGAATTGGCCCTACCCGCTGTCATCAGTCTTTTTCCAAGAGAAAAAGCGTTTGAAAAAAGAGAGAAAGATAGCTGTTAACAGTAGGCTTAAGAGAGCAGTTCATATCTGATGATTGAATTTAAAAAAATTTGATTTCTTGGTGGGGTGTTGGCAACTTCGGACTAAGTTTGGAAATAAAAAAAATTTTAAAAAAAATTTATTTGATTAATTCTTGGTCTGGGTTGGCAACCATGGACCAGGAAAATAAAGGTAAAAATAAATTTTAATTTGGGGTCATTAACTTCAGGTAAAAAAAGGCAATCACCCGCTAGCGGTGACTGACACGCTAGACGGGTGAAACGATTTAACGCTGACGTGACTTGTCAGAGGTTGATTTTTAAAAATATTTTTAAAAGAGCTTGATTTTTAAAATTATTTTTTAAAAGTATATTTATTCAAAAAAAAAAACCCTTTGTTTTATTTTGTTGCTTGCATCTTCTAACAAGTACTTCAAATAATTATAGGAATCTTATATTATTATTAATTTGTAGAATTATTAGAATTTGTAGTTCTTGAGTTGAATTTTGTTTGATAAATTTTATTTGAAATATTTACTGTTTTTGTCTCCTCTTAAGATTATGACAGCCCACAGCAACACCCTTAAGAGACACTCAACAGCCACTTTATCCATGTTCAACCCATCATTTTGGACAGTGATGTAATATTTGAGAGTTTTAGTCCCTGATGTAATATTCTTGTTTTTAACATTAACAACTCTATTTGTCATTTTTTTAAACAAATTATATAATGATTAGTTTTTTTTTCTTTTTCTTTTTTAATGCAAACTCTTTCTGAAGTTAGAGTCAAATTGGGTTAATGTTCTGACATCCAGTAACTGTTCTGCAATCAAATCTCAACCGTCCACTGATTTGAAGAGAGAGATCACTATTACCGTATATACGTGCATCAAATGTACTTGAAATACGGCGATACTACAATCTTAAAAAAAATCATCACACTTATTTTTTTGTTTA
Organism: Agave tequilana; assembly: GCA_038442645.1. Taxonomy (NCBI): domain Eukaryota; kingdom Viridiplantae; phylum Streptophyta; class Magnoliopsida; order Asparagales; family Asparagaceae; genus Agave; species Agave tequilana. Next base: position 21,803 of record JAVJIF010023861.1, read on the forward strand.
AATTTAATTTCAATGCTTATCTCTTCTTTTTTCCCCTTTTAGGACAGCGTATACTAAAAGGTTAGACAACTGTTTATACAAGTGAAATAATTATATCACATCTCTTGTCGTTACCATCCACTTGTTCTCACTCACTGGAAGCTTCTCAACAATTAAAAATAATATCAGCTCACTGTTTATTAAAGTGATTTTTAAGTTTCTTTTTTAGTTAATTAAATTGTAGTAAACTCATTGATTTTTTTTCAAGAGATTTAAGAGGCTCGCGTGATGCGTGTACTCAACTCGCCCCTTTGCTTGCGAAATTATTACGAGAATGCCACCATGTGCTATGTGGAAGCACCACCATTTGTTATTGAGCACGCGAAAGACTTAGTCACAAATATAGAACAAATAGTAAAGAAAAGAGAATAATAAATATTTAACGAGGTTGTCAATTTACTTACGTCTTCAGGACAGAAGGGAGAAGATTTTATTCAATACCAAACGGTTTTCAACAAGATATAATTGTTCACAAAGGATCTCATATTTATACCCAGAGAAAGGAAACCAAATGCCCAAAATTTGGGTCAAAAAAATTAAAATTCAACTTGAAACATAATATAAATTCGGGTCAAATTCACTAATTTTCACCCAGAGCTTTTGAAAGCTCTGGGGGAGCTTTCCAAAGGTGCCTTCGCCAAGCTTGTGAAAATTCAGAAAATAGATTTGACTTCAAACCATCATATCTCTTTCGTTTCTTACCAGAATTTGTTGATTCAAAAACCACTGGAAAGATCTTCGAGTCACCTACAACTTTCATGTAGACACCAAATTCATTTGAGACCTCTTTCAAGATCTTCTGATAATATCAAGTGAGTCCATCATTTCCAATATGAGACTAACAATACTCTACTCCGTGATGCTCCTCTCTCCAAGCTAACTCCAATTGAGTTTTAAAAACTTTTATCATCTCCCCTAAAAGTCTCTACTTTGGTGAAGATTTTCAAATCTGAGCTTGCCACGCCCCGCTTCTCAAAATACATTGTAGCGGGGTCGCGACGAGAGTCAACGACACATATACGCAAAGAAAATACCTCACATATACGCGCTAAGCCTCAGTACTAAGAATAAATACAATAAAACAATATAAATACAGCTTAAATAAGTATAAGATACCTGCAAAAAAGGGTTAGTGATCATGATAGATATAGAAACAAAATAAATAAGGAAATAAAGACATAATAATAAAGATACCTACAAATATTATAGATAATGCGTCTTCTATTTGTATCCTGTAAAATATCATGTGCTATGATATCATGGATCTCCAACCTGGGCATGCAAACTCAGGGTTATCAGAAAGCGACTTAATGAGTGATAAAATGAAGGAAGGAGTAATAATATACTATAATAATATTGCAATCATGATAATATATAATACATGATTAAATAACAGTGATAAATTATAACTATACTAATCATCAGTGTATATATGTCTGCATCATAATTATCAATGCCTAACATGTTATAACAGGATTACCTCTATGATATTATACAAAACATGATTAAAACAAACAATGATACTTAATCGGAGGAGTTATATATATATATATATATATATATATATATATATATATATATATATATATATATATATATATATATATATATATATATATATATATATATATATATATATATATCAATTAACATTATATTATTTTATAACAATTAACATGTTTTTAATATGTAATATCAGATGAAATCAGTTTGTATTATTAATCACGTATCAAGTTTTAATTATTTTATATTTACTATTTATACTCATAGTACTAGTAACAAGACAACATAGTGATGATAAATTTGAATATACACGCATGAAATAAACAGAAGTAGTCACGCTATAGTGGTTGTGATTATACAGGAATAGAGTGTCTACAATAATACATGTAATACAAAGTATACATGTAAATGATGGTGAACAAGAAATCAGGATGTGCAACAAACTATAAACAAACACTAATATATATAAATCAAGCATTGCATTTTATTTAGACAATAATAACAATCAGTATCACTTGATATTTTAATCAATCTCTTTCAGTGTCTCATACCACTGGCAGTTCATACCGAAACCTGTACTCCAGCCAAACTCATCTGAACATGGCATGTGAATACCATTATCTGAATAAGAGAGTGACCAAATAATAAGTATTCATGTCGTCATCAATGCTTATATTATTTTATTATTTTACATGGAAACTCAATGATCAAGGAGCTCAATCGTGTAGGTGTATCACGTGCTTACCCGGGATCATGATCTTAAACAAGTCCCTGGCTGCTGATACCAGGGCCGGCCCGCTAAGGCGGAACAAGTAACGGGAAACAGGAAGGTAGCCAGCACTACCATGTCCCCTATAGTGAGACTAATATGGATATGTACATCCACCTGATAAGACCTAGTCAACCGTTCAGTTTTCCCATCCCCATGTTATATTTTTCATAAATGAATTATAAAGCGAATCAGGAACAATAAGAGTGAATGTGACATGTAACAAGGTAACATGACATGTACATGATAACAGAAGGCATGAGATCCATAAGATGTAAGGTTCTACAAGTGGCACCCACTGGTCTAAGAGGTGGCATCCACCATGTATGTGGTGTGGTACTCTGCTCCATGTTGTACTTAGTTCTGCGCATCTTAGATCAGCTGCCGGTATGTCCAAGTAACGTGAATCGAGAAACGGGAAACAATCATGTATTTGTGATATTGGAGTGTCATATTAATATCAGGAATATGAGAAACAGTTATGTAATGTGATACAGGAAACAAGCATGTACTATATTCAGGATGTATTCATGTAACAGTAATATAAAAATATTATAGTAACAATAATCTATGTAACAGATATACATGAACAATCAGATCATGCAGACGTGTGAATCCATGTAAGGGGAATACTATATCAATGCATCTGATAGGAAATGATCATGTCATATACTTGGGGTGTGTCTATGTAAATGTGATACAAGAATATGAGTGTAAAAAAGTATTTGTATTACTATTATACAGGTACCAGAAATAACAGTGTTCAGTGTACTAGAGTGTTCGTATAATGATGAATCAGGTATATAAAATAATAGTGTCTATTGTAATATAGTATTCGTGAACGAAAGTACATGATTATGCAAGTAACGGTAACTCATGTAAAATGATACAAGAATATGTATATACCAATGTCTAATGTATCAGTGTTTATCCTCATGAATCAAGTAACAGTGACATGATAAGTATGATAAAGTGGTGTTAATCAATATTTGTTATAACTAGGTCAATATTATTAACATGACCGATACAAAGTAATTATTTACAATTATCTATTTTCAAACACTTCACAATCATATTAAAATAATTTATTTATTTATTAATCTGGTAGTTTAATTTACAGTCTGATAATCACTAATGTATAAATAATTCATTTATATTTTATATTTAAATCATGAATCATAATACACTATCATTTTATTTAGATGTTTAAAAAAACATACACTCTTATCTTAATTAAAGTGTTTTACCATTTAAATAACTTATTAGACAATAACTGTAATTTACATGATTTATTAAATGGTAAATATGATATAATAAATTAGTTATTATTTAACACATTAAATATAATTTTTAAACTAAAAACATTCACATAGTTATCACAAGGATGTAGCTCATCTTTCTACAATCTCAACGACTTGAGCATCGTCCAGATCAGACTCCGGATGCTTAAGTTATCGCTTGAACACTAAAAGCATTAAAAATAAGTTAAAATATAATTTATAATGTTTAAAATTCAACAAATATTATTTACTAGGGTGTTTTATGTAAATTACCTTTATTTAATTTATAAGTGGGTTGGGTTGCTAACAGATCGGGTTTAGATCAAATAACCCGAACCCAATAGACTTAAATGGATATTGAGTAAATGGGTTAATGAGTTTGGATTGGGTGTTATTAGATGTGGGTTTGTATCCAAATAGAGAGAGATAGAGAGATAGAAAGAGAACAAGAGAAAGAGGAGGGAGCAGGGGGAGGTGGCCCGGCGTGGGCTGCCGGCATGAGGCAGCGCAACCGTGGGTGACCGACGGCTGCGGTCTGGTCACCAACAAAGGCGGGGGAGGGAGGGAGAAACGAGAGAGAGAGATAGGAGGAGAGGAGGAAAGAAGGAGGAAAAGAAAAAGAAGAAGAGAAGGAGGAGAAGAACGAGGGTGAGCTCGGGCTAGGCGCGACGGCGGCCTGACGGTGGTGGCCGGTGTTGGTCTGGAGAAGGAGTTAGAGAAGAAGAGGGAGATGGAGAAGAAGGGGAGAGAGAGAAAAAGAAAAGAGAAGAAAGAGGGAGAAGGATAGAGCAGAAAGAAAGGGGTGGTGGTTGGATGGCCTGGCCGGACCAGCGGCGCGTGATGGCCGCGATAGATGTGGTTGGTGATGGGTAGAGGTAGAGTGAGAAATAGAGAGTGAGTGAGAGAGAGTGAGATGGAGAGAGTGTGTAAAGTGAGAGAGAGTAGGGGAAGAGAGAAAGAGTTGAAGAGAGAGACAAAGAAATAAAGAGAGGGAGAGGCGGTAGGTGAGGCGGTGACTTATGAGGGAAGGAAGAGGAAGCTTGAAGAAGAAGAAATGAAAGGAAAAAATGAATTAATACTATTTAATTAATATTATGTAATTGAGTCAAAATTTGATTGTTCCCTCAAAAAATTGATTAGTCTAAATATTCTTATTCATTGCAAAGAAGATTACAATGGATCAAAATTCGATTACAAAAGAGAGGAGGGTTTAAGTGAATCTCCTTTTTGTTTAAGACTGAGTTCTTCGTGTGTCGATGGAGAGTGAATCTTGTTTTTCGTTGACCAGCAGAACGGAAACCTTCTCTTGGATCGTCTTGAGGATGCTCTCGAAGATATTGAAATAACTCTACTTGAACGCAGCAAGCGTTAGAGTTTCTTTTAAAGAAAAGGAATTCTCTTCCTCTATCTCTTTCTCTCTCTCTCTAAAGTTCTAAACTTTTAAGTTGCTGAATTTTCCTCCCCTTAGTTCAAAAAATCCTTCAGAAAAAAGCCCCTCCCTCATAGCTTTCATAGCTATTTATAAGGAGATTCAGGGGTAGAATTGTCTCATAAAATCCCTCTATAATGGGGATAAACTCCCCACATTACGTGGGTGTTAGTTGACCCAGTAATGAAGGTCAGTTACAACAGAAATTTAGGTCTCGTATTGAACGCGGACCTTGCTTTATTGTTAGACACGGAGCTCTCAGGCTTCTCAATGTTGCGTCTGAGTGGGAACGCGGGACTTATAGGCTCACGTTTGATGCAAAGCACAGATTTACTCAAGCTCGCATTTGATGAGCAGCGCGAGTATCGCGTCTAGCCTTTGGACATGACCCTCGTGTTTCCTTTATGATGATATTCGCGTTTGGGTTGAGATCCCATTTTCGCATCTGATTTGTGATTGGCATCTGAGTTGGGAGTGACCATTGCGTTTGGTGAGGTCCGCGTCAAAGGCTTTATCGTCAGTGATTTTTTGACAACCTACATTGACTAGTTCAGAATGATTCTCAAAAACTTGTTAAAATAGAAAATATTACTCGAAGGAGTAATATGAAATTGGATTTAAGAAATTCAGTCTAGTTTGCAAATTAAAAATCCTAAAATCGATCGGTGATGCTGGTCGACACCGGATTGGCCAGATTTTTGATTAATTCAGAAAAATTCTCAAAAATATGTTAAAGTAGAAATATGATCTTGAGGAACAGTATGAAAGTACATTTTTGAAATTCAACTCTGTTTGTGAATTAAAAATTATGGAGTCAATTATCGGTATCGATCAACACTGAATTTGGAGATTATTCAAATTAAACTAGAAAAATTCTAGAAATTCAAAAATCTAAAATATTAGAATAATATCTGGAGTTGAAATTAGTTTAGTCTAATTACCAGAAAGATCAAATCAAATACATACACCGTATCGAGTACTGATATTGTGACACATACATCTAGGGCCGGGGTGACAGAGCCGAACACATCAAATCACCAAATTCAACTCAGCAAAATGGCCTACACCATGAAGGTTTCCTATGTACCCTATGCCTAATGGATCAAGCCACATGTAGTTCATCCAAACGACCTTGAAAGGTCTTAATGCATAAACTTATCAAATCGCTTGTACCACTGCTTTGGTGATTTCTTCAATCCATAAAGTGATTTCTTATATTTGCAAACTAAATTTTCTATCCTAAGGCTTTGAACGCTACTTACTGAGTCATATGGGTCTCCTTAGCAAGATCGCAATGGAGAAAAGTGATCTTCACATCGAATTGATTTAGCTCCAAATCATATGTGCTATCAACACCAACAAAATTTGAATCGAACAATGCTTCACAATAGGTAAGAATACCTCATTATAATCGATGCCTTCCTTCTGAGCATAGCCGTTACCTACCAATGGGCCTTGTAGCGAATAGTTTCACCATCTTGCAATTCATGTTTCTTTGCAAATAGCCACTTGCAACCAGTGGCCTATTCCCTTTGGGCAACTCTGACAGTTCCCAAGTGTTATTCTTATGAAGAGACTTCATCTCTTTTAATATGGCATTCTTCCACATCTCTGACTCTAAGCTGATCTCAGCCTCCCTATATATGGATGCAATACTCTCCTCTATAACCGGAAGAGCATACTCCATAATCATATCTAAAGTAAGTCACGCGGGCTTACGTGGATTTTTTCTAGTTCTCTCAACTGCAATATAATATTGAATCGACCCATCACCGTTATTTGATTCTAAATATCTTTAGTATCCTTATTATCTACATGATCTCCATCGTATGTCACCTCAGGTGAGAACTCAATTGACACTGAACTATCTAGAGTACGTGGAGTAGCATCACTCTCCACCCGTTGTGGTACCTCCTTGGTCTGTCCACTCTCTACCTGCTCAGAACTGGTAGGCTTCATCATAGAAGCCTCATCAAATGTGACATCTTTACTCACCACAATCTTCTTGTCTTTGGAGTCCCATAACTTGTAGCCTTTTATACCTCTCTTGAAACCCAAAAACACATCCGTCTTTGCTCGAGGATTCAATTTATCTTCTTTGACGTGATAATAGGCTGGACATTCAAATATCCTGAGCATATCATAATCTCGAGCCCATTGGAGTCTTACCCCCCATCCCAGACTATGGCAACTGTTGACGAGATGGCTTGCATAAAGTCAAAGCCTTAGCCCAAAATGATTTCACTAATCCTGGATTAGACAACAAATACCAAACCTTCTCTAACAAGGTACGTTTCATCCTCTCAACCACCTCATTCTGTTGCGGTGTTTCCTGAACTGTAAAGTGCCTTTTTATGCCTTCATTTTGGAATAATTGTAGAAACGGATCATTTGTGTAATCTCCGCCATTATCAGATTAGAGTATTTTAATCTTTTTACCAGTGGGCTCCTCTATAAGCGTCTTCTACTTCACAAACAAATTTAAGACTTCGTTCTTGTGTCATATAATATACAGCTAATTACACATAGAATAATCATCAATAAACAACACAAAATAGTGATTATCTCTAAGTGATGCAATCTTAGTAGGTCCCCAAACGTTCGTGTGAACATAATCAAGAATCCCTTCGGTGCGATAAATCACGATGCCTAACTTCACCTTCATCTTCTTGCCAATAATACAGACTTCACACAACTTCAACCTGTAGGTTTTCGTGCCTTTCAACAATTCTTACTTCGCCAATGCTTGCAAATATTTCTCACATTGTGTCCCAGCCTCATATGCCATAGTGTGGTGGATTCTTTGTTTGCCCCTTCTTAAGCCATCACTTACCCTGTCCTGTACTACCCTTCAAGTAATACAGATTATTCCGTCTAATGCCCTTCAGAATAGTCATCGAGCCTTTGAGCATCTTTAGAATGCCATCTCAAAGAGTTCTTTTAAGGCCCTGTGCCTCCAAAGTTCCAATAAAATTCAAGTTCTTCTTCAATTGAGGAACATCTCACATCTTTTAACTCTCTTACCATCTCGTTGAACATCTTGATAAGAATAGCACCTATCCCCTCGTACGACATGTGTGATCGTCACCCATTAACACCAAGCCTCAACCTAACTTCTCGAAACTAGAAAATCACTCTCTCTTGAGACAAACGTGGTAGGTAGCACCCGTATCCAGAATTCACTCAGCAAACAATATGAATAATAGAAAGTGAATAAATAGAAGAGTCAAAATCAATACCATTTGCATGTGCGAGTTTGCCTTTGACTGTGGCTTTTTTTTTGCATCTTTGAAAAATTCTTTTTTCAGTGTCTTTTCTCCTTACAGAACATATATTGATCCTTTTTCAAGTTACGATACCAATCTTGGACTTCGATCTTTCTTGATCTCCTTTACCCTTTCCTGTGAAACAACTTTCTCTTGCAGTCAAACTGATGTGTTACTGAAGGAATCCTTATCTTTCCTTCTTAATTCATGATTCACAAGAGAAGTTGATACCTCATCATAACTAAGTGATGACTTACCATTGATCGAGGTTAAGATAAAGATCTCATAGTTATCATCCAAAAGAGAACTTAACATGATCAACGCCTTGTCTTTGTCTTTGATTATCTCAACCATATTAGCCAAATCTGCAAGAAGTTTCGTGTAGTTGTTTATGTGCTCACCAATAGAGATTTCCTTTTTCAACTAAAAGTGATAAAGCTTTCTCTTCAGATGCAAGTGGCTTCTCGACGCTCTTCGTCAAGTATTTGCTCTTTAGAATCTCCTAAAACCCTTTTTGCAGAGGTCTCATTCATCATATGATACTTCAGATCCTGTGTCAGACAAGATCTCATGATGCCATATGACCCTATTCATCTTATTTCAATCTTTTTCTAGAATATCTTCTAGCTTATCTTACAAATTCAGAGTATCTTTCAGATTCTGTGCATTTAACGCATCCATCACCTCGCATCTCCACATATCAAAGTTATTTATGCCATCAAAATTCACCACATCGATCTTCGATTGGTGGTGTCACGGTCTTCATCGTGACTTGATTAACTCCGACCATCTCCACCAAACAATCTCAACAAATAATTCAGAAAGGAATCGACAACTAAGATAAAGATGAGACATTTACCTCCAAATGGGAAACCCTAGATCAGATCTTCCCCAAATCTTCAATTCCATCGCCTCCAAGATTGCACCTGGAGCACTAATACCACTTGTTGTGCGCTATGCGGAAGCACTACCACTTGTTGTTGAGATCATAACAAAGAACACGCCAAGCGACCAATCACAAATACAATACAATAGTAAACAAAATAGGAGAATAAGGATTTAACGAGGTTAGGCAATTTGACTATGTCCTCGGGATGAAAGGGAGAAAATTTTATTTAATACCAAATGATTTTCAATAAGATACAATTAATCACAGGATCCCATAGTTATAGCCTGAGAAAGGAAATCAAATACCCAGAATTTGAATCAAAAACAGAATCAGAATTCAACTTGAAACATAATCCGAATTCGGGCCGGATTCACTAATTTTGATCTAGAGCTTTCCAAAGGTGCCTTCCTGAGAGCAAACCTTTCTTAGAGCTTTCGAAAGCTTCGCCAAGCTTTCGAAAGCTTGTCCCTGAAGTGAACAAACAAACGTGATTTCAAACCATCATATCACTCTTGTTTTTTATCAATTCGATGATTCAAAATCACTGAAAGATTTTTGAATTAGCTACAACTCTTATGTAGACGCTAAATTCATCTGAGACTTCTTTCTAGATCTGCCTGCATTTCTGATATAAGACTAATAATATTCTACTTCGTATTGCTCCTCTGTACAAGCCAACTCCAATTGAGTTTTAACCAGAATCTATACGCCACCGTGAAAATGACCCAAATCCGACCATGTGAAGGTTTCTCGAGTGCCAAGACCCCTTTGCGGATCTCCAAATGCAATAACCAATAAGCGAGCCGGGGTAAGCTCACCGCCAGCCACCTGGCTTGGGCCCAAGAGCGACAAAACTCTCTCAGGCTGCCTGCGATGGCGGTTTCGTAAATAGTGGCAGTTTCCAGGGCCGTTTTGGATGCGAGTGTCTGAAGATAATAATTGGTCCATGAGCAGTCAATTAATGGACCCAGCGATTAGTATTTATGCGGGTGATTGTATAGAGGATTTTATGCGATCGCTTTTGACGGTCGTAGCCAACACATTGGGTCATTTTGATGAGCTGCGCATGATTCATGACAATTTTCCTGTCGTCATGTTTAAGGACAAATAGTTTTACGAGTATTTTCCTCACTTGAAATATTTTTATAAGAATTTACCGTCCTTCGCAACTCAATGTATTTAGTTAGCTTAATAGGAGTGAAAGTGAGAAAGTAACGAAGTATTAATAATTTTTTTTAGAACTTGAGAATTAGTTAGTAAATTTTTCGGTGTGTGGATGTTGTTGGTAAGTGTGTTTTAAAAAATGTTATGTCTTTTTCGGTGTTTGGATGGTAATGTAAAAATAAAAGTAGAAAAATTAACCACAAAATAATATTAAAATAAAATTAATTAAAAAAAATAAAAAATGAACTGTAATTAGAATGCAAGTGAGATTTACATGATCACAAAATTAAATGTTTTGAGTTACAACTTATTACAAATGAGATTTACATCACCACAAAATTAACTGTAACACCCTGAAAGCGAGGAAATGATTGTGTAAAAGGGAAAAGAGAAAAGGAAAATAGATTTTCTTATTTTCTTTTTCCGGTGTTTGGATAGGTAGGGAAGTGAGAAATAATACTTTCTCATTTCCTTACTTCCGCCCAATTCTTTGAATCCAAACAACCTCTAGAAGAAAATTATGATTCATTTGTTATGTTACAGGCACTTGGCATGAGCTAACACGTAGTGAGCTTCTAACTCTAAAACTTACACTTTCATTCTAAGTATTAGTTTAGATATTCAAATCTTCTCATAAATTGTGATAAATATTTTAAACAAGACATAATAAACTATAGAAAATCAATTCGTCACTTTATCTATGCTTTTAAATTTTGTTGATAATTCAACGGTTCTATTTGATTACGCAGCTATTAACAAATATTATAGTTGCAACTTGCAATTAACAGGGCCTGTTTGATTGTCGTAACTGACTGTAATTCATAAGTGGTAATTGGTAAAGTCTTTTACAGTTGTAAATGAATTACATGCATGTAAGTTTTACAGTGTTTGGTTGGTAATATAAAGTTGCAAGTGAGAAAGTGTATTGTATTTTACGGTGTTTGGTTGTCGTAATGTGTAAGTCATAAGTGAAAAAGTTGACTACAAAATTAACTATTTGATGATTAAAAAGTTTTAATATTGCAAACAAATATTAAAAATGTTAGATATTAAAAATTTTTAATATTAACATAAAAAAATAATACAAATTTGCCTGAGCACAAAATTAACTGTAACTGAGCTGTAAGTGAGTGGTAATTCAGTTGCAAGTGAGTGATAGTTGAGTTGCGTAAGTCTTTTACAAATGCCAGTCCAAACAAACATCATAGTTATAATTGGGTTATAAGTCATTTACGAATTACAGACTTTTACGCCTTTTATGGCGAAACAAACAGCCCCTATATCCATTACTAGCATACTGCTGTCGGACGGTGGGAAACTGACTGACGGTGACAACAATGAGAAAGAGATAAAGACGGAGAGAGAAAGGGAAGGGCGGAGAGGAGAGGGGGAGGGCGGGAGAGGGGGACGATGGAGAAGGGAAGAGGAGAGATGGAGAGGGGAGACGGGAGAGGCGAAGAGCTAAAGAAAAGAGAGGGGGAAGGGCAGCTGACAGGCGACGGATCAAAACAAAAGGGTGAGATACAGAAAGAGAGAGAAAAGAGGGACAGACATACGGACAATTTGTGAAGGCCTCAATGGTGAAAATCTTCATTCTATAAATTTTTACAAGTCTTTAACAGAGAAAAGGAGAGAAACTATCCGAATATTATATGATTGGATATGCCGGCACCGAAATAGCAACCGCATAGGAAATTTCTATGCCGTGCGTGGGGACGAAGGGAGGCGGGCAAGGAGCGAGGATGAGAATTATATATATATATATTTAGAAGATAAGCCATCAGAATCAGAAGAAAGCCTCTCTCTGTCTCACTCTCTGACCATATTTTAGCTGCAGCAGCAAACAACAATCCAATCGAAGCGAGCTTCAAAGTTTTGAGAGAGAGAGAGAGAGAGACAGATAGAGAGAAACGAGAGAGAGAGAGAGAGAGAGAGAGAGAGAGAGAGAGATCTAGGGTTTGTTATTGATGGTCGTAGAGGCGATGGTCGCGGGGGACCGCGCGGTGGAGGCGAACGGAAACAGAAACGGCAACGGCAACGGGTTCAGGTCGACGACGGAGGCGGAGTTCATTCGGCTGCACCACCAGCACGAGACGAGGAGAACCAGTGCAGCTCCACCCTCAGCAAGCACAGCAAGGCCCCCATCCATCTCGTGAGATCTCTCTCTCTCTCTCTCTCTCTCGATCCCCGATCTGATCAGATCTTTACTAATATTGTGATTTTTTAATGATTGATTGATTGATTTTAGGTTTGGTCGCTGGTGAGGAAATTCGATCAGCCACAGAAGTACAAGCCGTTTGTGAGCAGGTGCGTCGTGCAAGGGGATATCGAGATCGGGAGCTTGAGGGAGGTCAATGTGAGGTCGGGGCTACCGGCGACCACCAGCACCGAGAGGTTGAGCTATTGGACGACGACGAGCACATTCTCAGCGTCAAGATCGTCGGCGGCGATCACAGGCTAAAGGTTCGTGCTTTACTCTCTTTTAGTTGTGACCATTAGTCCTTTTGATTGCTTATTAGAATTTTGTTGCTCGAATTGTTTGTATTTTTGTTGATGATGTTTAAATATGATAACTTATATTCAGATTGAGAAATGAGCATAAGATATCAGAACTCTTGGTTAAAATGTGACGCCATTATAGTCCGTTAATTGCTAGAACTATACTATTATTTCACGAAGTGTGTGATTAAAATTGGGAATTAATTATTATGTTATTTATTTATTATTTTATTAGATGTTATTTAATTTAAATAATTAGAGTTTTTGATTATCAAGTTTTGTTTAGTTTCTTAGTTTGTGTTAAATACCTATCTATAAACATGTTTTTTCAATTGTAAAAGAGACTTGTTTTAATAAAATATAGATTATCAGACTTTCTCTCTCTAATTACTCTCTTTTCTTTCTCTAAATTCTTTCCTATCTCTAAATTCTTCTTCTCTTTTCTCTTCTTTCTTTTCTCTCTTTAGTTCTACATCAATTGATATCAGTGTTTCTCTCTAGTTCTACATCAATTGATATCAGAGTCTCGTTCGTTTCCTTTGCCTTCAAGCCAAATTCTTGATTTCTTCTACCAATTCAAAATCCTAGATCTAGATCTTTTTCTTGGTCTTCTCCTCTTCTTTCTTTTTCTAAATCTTTAATTTCTTTGGGAAAAAACCCAGGTCTGAGTTCTTGCAGATCTGGAAAAAGCATTGTTCAAAATTCCTCGAAAATCCCCAAAAATTGCTAAAGAGCAATCGTACTGTTCATCTCCTTTCTTCTTCCTCTCCCTCAACACCCAAATTCCAAAATTCTAACCCTAACCCAACAACCGCCACTCACGCCGATGGCGCCACACTCTCTCATTGTGTGTCCGTCAACATGCCTCGTCCCCAATCCTGCCTCGGCACTGCCAGCCGACCTTAGATCCGACTTCATCGGCCTTTCTCCAATCCTCGGCATTGCTTTGATCTTGCCGACCATCGTGGTTGCGCCAAGATCTCGTCGTTGCCTGAGAAGCTTCACTCAGATTTCCTCTCATGCCGCAAAAGTCGACTACCACGACCTCGCCCGATGCACCTTCCGCCTCCTGTCCGCTAATATCTTTTGCCTGATCTCACCGTTGTCCAATTGCTGCCGACTTCAACCATCCTTGACCACGATTTCCCAATCCGATGTCCTCGCCTCCTTTATGACTGCTCACGAGCCCGCCCGACTGCCGCCTGTCCGATCTGGGTTAGGGTTGGGCTCGGCTCAGACCTGCATATGCAGACTCTAAATTCAGGTCCGTTTCAGATTCGACTCGTGTCCTTCGACCTGCATCTGACTTTCTTGCAGCTGACCTAACCCGCTAGCAAACCTGAATGTCTCTCCGCCTCTGTTCAGTCCTTCCTTGGCAAGCCGTTATCGTCGAGCCATCTCCTGAGACTCACTGTTGCTCATAGTTCGATAATAAAATTTTCTAACTTAAGTATCACTACAACAGAAAAGGGCTTTCATGTTGTCCATTTCACAACAGTTTGAGTCGCAACCAACGTGCATCAAAAGATGGTGGCAATTTTGAAATTAATGAAAGATGCACAATTTTGCCTTTTGATTTTTCACGGCAGTGAGTAAAATAACAGTCGTGAAATATATGTTTTACGGTGGTTCTATAAGAACCGCCGTAAAATCTCAACGTGGTGGCAATTTGAAATTTGATGAATTTTGAGTTTGGATCTTTCATGGCAATTTATTAAAATAACTGCTATGAAAATATGTTTTATGACGGTTCTGAACTGTCATAAAAACTCAAAAGGCGGTAGCAAATTTGAAATTTGATGAATTTTGCATTTTGATCTTTCACGGCGGTTTTTTAAAAGAACCGCCTTGGAAGGCATTTTGAAAATCGATTTTGATAAGCCATGTCAGCGATCCGCAGCTCAATACTATTGGACTCTTTGTGTTCTACTTTCAGATCATCTCTCCCCTTACCCTTGTTCATCAAGGCGAGTTCGATCACTCTCTCCCCTCGTTCATCAAAGGATCTCTCTCTTCTCATTCATCAAAGCGAGTTTGATCACCAGGCGAGTTCATCAAGGCAATCTCTCTCCGCGTAATGACTCCGCGTAGGGCGACAAATCGTTCAAGGCCAGTTCATCTCTCCCTTCATTCATCAAGGTGAGTTCATAAATTATTTTATGAATTCAAATTTTGAGGCTGATTATGATATCTGTTTGATCTAGTTTGGATCTATCTGCAACCAGGAGAACGAGGGGATCGCTAGGCGGGATGGAAGAGGACGAGAGGATCACAAGTAGGGGTGTACGTTTGGCAGCTCGGTCCGGTTTTGATAAAAAATTTGGACCGAACCGCTCCTAATTAATAATACCAACCACTGAAATTGAACTAAAATTTTCGGTTCGATTTCACTTTCTTTGGTTGGTTCTGAGAGAGGAAGAGAGATTGAGAGGGAGAGGAAGAGAGAATCCTCGTCGTTGTCCCCAAGCAGCAGCGAACATCCTCGTCGTCGCCCCGAGCTGGGCAACGAGAAGCAAACATCCTCGTCCCTGAGTACTTGCAGTCGCCGGAGCCGAGGAACTAGAATATCAGGGCGAGGCACTCGTCAGGGAGGTCGAGTATGTTGTCCCATGGCGCCTCCGCCAGTGGCTGCGATCATTTGCACCATCAAGAGGGCGGTGGATCTGAGATGACAAGCTCGTTGGCCCAGAGGCCCTTCACTCTAGTTTTGATGATGATTAACTCATGTAGTTATAGTTTACTAATAATCTTGTGATATTTAGTTTCAGATATTTGATCAAGATATTAGTAGGTGATTAGCTTCAACAAAGGTATTTTGGAGCTTTCACATGTTGATTCAAGAGCTCGAGCGTCAAGATCGCATCTAGTACTCGATTGGAGTCAAGCTCGGTGGATCGTGTTTGGATCGAGTCTACTTGGAGAAAGAGTTCTATAAGAAGACCTCGGTTGTTTAGTTTAGATTGTTTAAATTTTATGTAAAGATTAGATAGTGTTGATATGCTCAAGTTCACATACACACAAGTTTAAAGTCTATTTGGTTTTTCGATTTAACCTATATTGGATTTCAATGTCAAAAACATAGATATAATATCTTTCATGTATATTGGATTTTATCCATATAAAATATGCTTCAAAGGTGTTTCAATATCATGTTTTTGTATTTACATAAGTTTTGGAGAAAACGGTTTTCCATTTCAAAAATCTAAAGTTTGGAAAATATGATTTTTGTATTTAAGGTAAATTTCATATCACAAAAATGGTTCAAATAGTTTGTAATATGTGTTGAATTTTTGTCACACATATTTGTATTTCAAAGATCTTACAAAAACATATTTTTGTGAAATTTATGTGATTTTATGAGATTTATTTGATAATGAAAAGCCAAGTTTTTTTCATCCCTTAATAGCTGACCTAGCCTTCTGCCAGTCGACCGGATGGTCGACCGAGGTAGAAGTCGGTCGACCGGTCCGGTCGACCGACGTGCACGAACGTGCACGGTTGTTTTGGCTCGAAGGCCGGTCGACCGCTAGAGAGCTTCTGCTCTCTGGAAATTGCCCCGGTCGACCGTCCGGTCAACCGGGAGAGAAATCTGCTCTCTGTTTCTAGGTCCCAGTCAACCGGCCGGTCGACCGGAGGCACAACGGTCAGAAAATGACCGTTGGCCGGTTGACCGCCCGGTCGACCGGAAGGGTAGAATTACCCTTTGCTTTTGCCAACATGCAGATTTGATTTTGGGCTATATATACCCATTCCTTTGTGCTGTTTCAAAGAAGTTTTTAGAGAGATTTTCTCACCTTTACAAGTGTTTAACATCAAGTTTTTAAAAGAGTTATGAGCTTAAAATTTGATCTTTATTTGTTTTAAAAAATGTTGAAAAATTCAAAGAAAAATAGTCTTTGGGAATTGGTTTTTGATCTTCATTTCTATAGCTATTCTAGAAGTTTTCCCAAGAGTCTTTCTTTGTGATTTGATTTCCAAACTCTTTGTTTTTCTCACACTTGAGCTATCTATCTATCCTATCTATTAGGATCTATTTTGTGGGAAAATTGGTTTGTGGTTGTTGATACCACCAAGAGTTGTAAACCTTCCATACTTTGTGATATCCCTCTAGTGAGAGGTGATTGTGTTGATATCCCTTTAGTGAGGTGATTGTGGAGGTTGTGGTTGGTTGTGTTGGTATCCCTCTAAGTGTAGAGGTGATTGTTGTGGAGTTGTGGCTTAATGCCTTATCCCTCTAGTGAGAGGTTGATCTTGTTTGGCTAAGTGCCTATCCCTCTAAGTGTAGAGGTGATTTGTGTTGAGCCTTGGCTCTTGTGTAGATGTATTGTTGGAGAGAGGAGTTGTGTACTCTCGATTTGTATTACCCAAATCTTCAGTAGAGGTTCCCTGTGTGGGAAGTCCTGTGTGGACGATATAGTGGAAATCCTTCTGTGTGAAGGCGGGGACGTAGAGCAGTGGCTCGAACCTCGAAACATATCTTTGTGTTTGTGATTGATCCACTATCTCTAAACTCTCTTATTTGTGCCTTGCATTATTTCATAATTTTCATTCATACATATATGCTTGGTAGTGTTTGTGTGCCATACTTGTGTTCAACCAAGGGAGCTTCAAATAGCACCTCAACTCTTATTTAGAGGAATTTAGAGGAGATAGTTCAGAGCCCTTCACCGGGAATTCGGCTACACTCTTTGGTTACACTAAGTGTGTTACAATTTGTTTTTAATTCCGCATCATTTGTCATTAGATTAGCCTTACACCTATTCACCCTCTCTAGGTGTACTTTCAAAGCTTAGGCAGAGAAGGAAGAAAATGAGGCGATTCTCGATGGGGTTGAGTTGGATTGGCCCATCAATAGCGCCGCAGGTAAGGTTTTAGCTATCATGCGCTGGTGGAGACAAGTGATTAGTCTTCAAATATGCATATTTCATACCATATCGTCAAATTTATTCTGAATAAATAAAATTATGTTAATAATAACTTTCTTGTGTGTTTCTAGGTCCATGACATGAAGTGGAGAAGAAGCCCCAAACTCATTTAATTGGGGATTTTAGAGCCTAGAAGTAGCTTAAGACTTTTGGAGACCAAATCTGCTAAATTTAGGAGCAGATATCAAGAAACTGACAAGTACATGGAGTAGCGTGCAACCAAAGGTTGCGTACTTCGGTGTAGCGCGCGGCGCCCATACGGCCACGTTTCAGTGGCAATACGGAGGAGCCACCCGTCGAGTTTCGACGCGTGGCCCCATCTTGATCCCCAGAGGCCCTTTTGGCTATAAATACCCCCAGTGTTGAGCAGAACAGAGGAGGAAGGTTTTTAGGGTAGTTCTTCTCTTTAGTGCAGATTAGTTCTTTTCTTTTGTATTTTTCTTTTAGATCTTGTAAAAGTGAAGAGAGTGATTCTTAGGATAAAAGTTAGGGTTCTTGTAATGGAGGGTGACATTTTATGAAAGGTTCTCTCTTTATCTCTATTTGTTTTCTTCTCTTTAACCTTTTATATGCTTAGCTAATTTTCTCTCATGGCATCTAACTATTAACCACTAACTTGCTAACTCCTTACTTGATAATTCACATGAATCTATTAGCCTCTACTTAGTCTTGCTCTTGCAAGAGCCATTGATGGCTCATGATGGATTCTAATACTCTAACATCTAACTCTCTAACAAGCTAACATTACTTTATTTCATGCTTGCTCTAGTGTAGTTTTGATGGTTTAAGTGTAGCTTGCACTTGTTTATTTGAGTTTGGATGTGATGAGTGATCTTATGAGTCATGCTTTGAAAAACTCCTGAACCAAGGACTAATGATGGCGAAAGATACATGTGAGGTAACTATTATTAAGAGGTTAGCATATTGGTGGAGCCATTAGTAGTTAGTAGTCATGAATTTTCTTTCATTTTTTACTTTGTTTTAGAAATAATAGCAAAAATCACAAATACCTTCTCTTCAATGTTTCTATCTTTGCTTTCATTGTACTCTTTTCTTTTCATTATTTGATTTCTTTTCTTTTGATTTTTTGAAATACGGAAGAATTGTTAACACACACGTGAACATACCATTAATGCTTCTATCACCTCCCGTCCTTGTGGATTCGACCCGTTTAGCCTTTATGCTATAACAGAAGTATCGAGGAAGTCAAAGCGCACACTTTAATTTTAGATTTCAAAATGACACTTCATGCACGGTTCACCCCGATCAAATTTTGGCGCCGTTATCGGGGATGAGAACGATTTGATTTCATGTTTTTGTTGACTTTTTTCTGCTTTTGGGTATAGGTAAAAATTTTCAGAATCTAACAATTGCAGAAGCCCACACTCCCTTGTATCTCCTTGCTCAAGAAAGTAGGGAGTTATTGCCCACTGTTTTGCCGCGGCGAGGCCTTTTGGCCGCGGAAACATGTCATTTTTCTGGGCTTTGGTCTTCATTTTTTTGCAGGGTATTCTGTATTTGCATATATCTGTGTATTCTGCTAGTTTTCTGTTTAGATTACCTATGCACTGTAATAATTAAGAACTACAATATGATAATTATATATTTTTAAAAATGGTTTAGACATTTGCATCTAGGCACGTCAATTTCAATTCCAATATATTGTATTTTGTTCTTTTGTTGTGATCTGGACCGAGGTGTACATATTGCATTGCATATAATTAGGACAAACACGTGGGTGATTTACTCGTTTTTTGTGTTCATTCTTGTCTATATTGCACACTTGCACGAAGTGAACTTATGGGCATATCCGATACAACATAAGGTGGGGAAGTCATTACCTTCCCTTAGCCCAAAAACACCTCTCACTCACACAACCCAAGCCTAAATAAAACTTGCTAGATGTTGGCTCCTAAGGTTATCTCGGACCCATTTAGGAGATTGACCTAAGGGGGAAGCTGTTAGAGTTTGACTCTTGTCAAATCGGTGTTAAAGGTTGGGGATTGAGAGGCGAAACCTCAAAAAATAATGGTTTGGCATAATTAGGCCCGTTGCTCAAGCACAGATACATCCTACTGGTCTTGCCCCTACCTGGTTGATTAATTTGTGGTCAGATTGCTACAATGTACCCTTGTGGACAATCTAACCAGTTAGGAGTCGTCTAGGTCTGCATCAACCCTAGTATAGGCTTGTCTTTGAAAATTTTTTGTTTGTTTTTTTTTGTGATTGTTGTGATAAATTGGTATATAACCAAATTTTTTCCAACCAAATGAATCTATTTTTCATCCCGACCTCATTTGACTCGGATAACTCCAACCCTGCTATGTACAACATTAACCAACCATGTAGGCCAGATTGAGTTTATCCGACTCAATATGACCCATGCCCCCAATCTTCTGACCATAATTTTCAAAATAATTTCTACTCTTTACAGAGTCAATAGGGATTCACCTCCCCCGAGTCAAATTTTCAACCATCTTATCCACAATTTTCATAATATTCATTTCCCGATTTTGATTCATATACTCCTTTCCTATTCCACCAATTGAAGAAAAATCTGATTTGGAAAAGAGTATAGAAGCCATGTTTGAGTCCTAACAACAAATTCAGAACTTGCTCAATTTACAATCCTTCTCACATCAAACTTCATATACTTCTTTTCTAGAACATTCAATTGAAGAAAAATCTGAGTTAGAAAAGAGTATGGAAGTCTTTCGTGAAACTGAGCAACAATTTCAAAACATGTTGGACTCGTTAGTTCAACCAAATTTTAAAGAGTCATACTCATCTTTTTCAGTCTCACCGATTCAAAATGAATATCCATCAGTCCTGGAATTGAGTATGAAACTCTTGCGTGAGTCTAAGGACAAACTCAAAATTTGATAGACTGACAATTGCACCACAATTTCCAAAATCAATCTCCATACTCACCTTTTAAAAAAAATCTGATTTTCACAGAGAGTGGAAGATTTGATTCAAACTCAAAATATGGTCATCCATTCCATCCACGTACAAGAGAGTCAATTAGCCAACACACTTGCATATAGGAATGAGGAAACTCGACCTTATTAATCATTAACCAATTTCGATATCCCTTACCCTATTAATGTGACCCAAAAACCATATTGTTTTGGAATTCAAGATTTAATTTCATCTCATCCATTTGAACTTGCCCAAAATTTTGAAACCACCTTGACATTTTGGTAAGTTATCCTTTTTCCGAAATGGAACTTGAGCATGAATGTGATCCTGATCCCCCAGTTGGTAATTCCATTTTACATTCAATAATGGCTCCGGTCTCTTTATGAGATTTTTTTCATATTTTGGAGTCAACATTGAATCTTGTACCAGTACACCGTGAAGTTAAATCACCAATATTTTACGATTACATTCCGTTGATGGGGAAAGTGTGTGAACATCAATTTTTTGGTTTGGACCCCATTTTTGTGCCAATTTCGACTTCCACTTTTGAATCTCAACTTAATCTAAGTCAAATTTCTAAGTCGATATTTGTTCCTATTCCGTTTGAGCCCAAATCAATCATCTTCAATAATCAAACTCCATTATCGGACAAAGGTGTTGAACAAAATGACTCAAGAATTATTTTTGAAAATTGAAAATTGGATGGGGATAATTTTATAAATAAGATCATTCACTTAATCATTCTTTTAATGGGTGATATTAGAGAGGTCAACGGTGGGTTCCTGCGAATTCCACAATATTTGGATTGAGTCGCATTTTGTGGGCCAATCAGACCACCACCTGAACCACCACCCTGAGATAATTTTTCCTTCCCTATTTTTGATGCATATACGCATTCACGATGCATTGAGGACAATACATGAGGTAAGTGTGGGGGAGGGTTTACTAACATAATTTGTTTTAAATTTTCTTTTACATTTTTTTAGGAAATTTTTAGATTTTTTTCTTTTATATGGAAATTCTTTTCTTTTCTTTTTACATAACTTTTTGAAATAAGAGAAATAGTTTTTTTAGGAATTAGGAAGACCTAAATTATGAATTCTTAAATCGAATCAAAAAATAGATTTTATTTAAATTTAGGATAAGAAAGTAAGATTGGAAAGATAATTTAATCTTGAATTTTTTGCTTTAGATATATGCACTTCATACTTACACAATTTTTGGGATTGAAACAAAGACTAAAAATGTTATAAAAATAAAAAAATATTAATAAAAATCACCTATTGAAGTTGGGTAATTATGCCTCAGGAAACATGATTATTCACGTCTAAAATGGTTAACAAAAAACAAAATAATCCCCCTAGTTTTATGGCCTTATTTACTCGAGTCATTAAGCTCGTGAGATGTTTTCTCAACTGGTGTCCTAAAACCATCTGGTTTGGGAGTCACCGGCTAAGGACTTACTACCCGGGTGAACTAGATAGCCTAAAAAAATTAAGGGAAGGAGAAAGAAATATTTATATATATACAAATAAATGGCATGAAAGTTAGCATTGATATCTCAAAAATCTTCACTATTCACAAAGTACATCCTATCAAGAGTTTTATGAAAGATCAAAGAATCAATTCAATTTAAATTCTTACCTTTAATTTATAACAAGAACTTGCATCTAGACTTAGTTTAAGGAAGAATAATTTTTGGTTAACCAATGACCTTGGAGAAATATTTCAACACTTTTTCTCTATTTCAAAATGCGTTTTCAAAATACTAACATTTGATTTCTTTGTTTATGGAGTTTATGGGTGTAATCCGCTGAAAACCCTCAGAAGACAAAACTCTTCCTCTAGGGGAAACCTAGAGGTTTAACGCCATGTTGCACATGCTCAGTGTAATCGCGTCACCGGCGAAAATGATGCAATAATTTCCTAGTTTTTCTTTTTGTTTTTGCTCGGGACAACCAAAAGATAAGTGTGGGGGTGTGATTAGTCTCTAAATATGCATATTTCAAACCACATGTTCACATTTATTCTGAATAAAATTTTATTAATGATTGCTTTCTTGT
The DNA here is from genome assembly GCA_038442645.1 of Agave tequilana. NCBI lineage: Eukaryota > Viridiplantae > Streptophyta > Magnoliopsida > Asparagales > Asparagaceae > Agave > Agave tequilana. Next base: position 44,551 of record JAVJIF010023861.1, read on the forward strand.
GTGTTTCTAGGTCCATGACATGAAGTGGAGAAGAAGCCCCAAACTCTCATTTAATTGGGATTTTTAGAGCATAGAAGTAGCCCAAGACTTTTGAAGACCAAATCTGCTAAATCTAGGAGCAGATATCAAGAAACAGACAACAAGTACTTGGAGTAGTGTATAGCCCGCGCGCGGTGCCTGTACGGGCACGAAAACGTGGCCTGGGCCGTGTTTTCACGGCAATATAGAGGAGCCACACGTCGAGTTTTGACGCGTGGCCTCGTCTTGACCACCAGAGGCCCTTTTGGCTATAAATACCCCATAGTGTTGAGCAGAACATAGGAAGGTATTTAGGGTAGTTCTCTTGTGTAGATTAGTTCTTTTCTTTTGTATTTTTCTTTTAGGTCTGTAAATGTGAAGAGATTTATTCTTAGGATGAAAGTTGGGGTTCTTGTAATGGAAGATGACACTCTATGAAAGGTTCTCTCTTTATCTCTATTTGTTTTATTCTCTCTAACTTTATACATGCTTAGCTAATTTCTCTCATGGCATCTAACTGCTAACCACTAACTTCCTAACTTGATAATTCATATGAATCTTTTAGCCTCACTTGGCCTTGCAAGAGCCATTGATGACTCATGATGATGGATTCTAATACTCTAACATCAACTCTCTAACAAGTTAACATTAATTTATTTCTTACTTGCTCTAATGTAGTTTTGATGATTTAAGTGTACCTTGCACTTGTTTATTTGAGTTTGGATGTGATGAGTGATCTTATGGGTCATGCTTTGAAAAGCTCTTAATCCAAGGACTAGTGATGATCAAGGATTCATGTGAGATAACCATCACTAAGATGTTAGCATATTGGTGGAGCCCTTAGTAGTTACTAGCCATGAGTTTTCTTTCATTTTTACTTTGTTTTAAAAGTAATATCAACAATCACAAATACCTTCTCTTCAATGTTTCTTTATTTTCACCGTACTCTTCTCTTTTCATTATTTGTTTTCTTTTCTTTTGATTTTTTGAAACATAGAAGAACCGTTAACACACACACACGAACATACTATTAATGCTTCTATCGCCTCCCGTCCTTGTGGGTTCAACCCGTTTAGCCTTTATTCTATAACGGAAATAACGAGGAAGCTAAAACACACACTTTAATCTCAGATTTCAAAATGACACTTTCGTGCACGGTTCACCCCGATCAACGAGGAAAAAGTCAAAGGAAACGAGAGGAGAGATTGCGGCCATGGATTACTCGCCTGTGAATGAGATCTGTTGACGGAGATGCGAGGGGGAGAGGAGGAAGGGAACGAACTTGAGATGCAAATTGAATCGGGTTTAATTTTGGAGGGTGGGGGAATTTATATGGAGGATATGGGATGGACGATGGAGATCATTTCGGTTGTTTGGTTTATCGATTTCCAAATTTTTTTTAACTGAACCAAAGTTCTTCTCAAATCAAGTCGAACAGATCGAATTCGGTTGGTTCGGGCGGCTTTTTCATTTTTTTGAATTTATGCTTACCCTGATCACGAGGAGGACGAGGGATCGCCGGCGGGAATGTACGAGGACGAAGAGGGGATCACGTTAAAATTGTATTTTTTTTAAAAAAAAATGAGGCGTTTTCACGACTGTTTAAAATCGTCGTCGTCGCCTCCCAGCTTACATCGCCTGGATAGATGGCAGGTTTTTGAACCGCAGTCGTTGCTTTTTAATGGCGATTTTAAACTGCTGTTAAAGCCCATTTCTGTTGTAGGGAACTATGCTTTTAGAATTATTTATTTTGCTCTTAGTTAAATTAGTAAGAAATCTTAGTTTATTTTTTGTTTGTGTTCTTGTATATTTAATTCATAGAAAAATTCCATAAAATCCAAATAAACATATTTTAGCCATCATATTTTCTTTTTTTTCCATCCCATATTTTTATTGCACCTTTAACATTATTTTTACTCTTATTTTGTGCATCCTAGTTTAGTTTTATTTTCTCATTATTTAATATAATTCGACATTATTTGTTTTTTTTTTTACCATGACTGTTAAACAACTTAAAGATTTTTTTTTCTGCCTTAGAAGACCATGAAATCATATCTGAAGAACATCAAAAGCAAATAAACACTGAACTTGATCAAATTACTGCCGCTGTTGAATCTCTTACCACAATTTTTGACAATCTCACTCAAGATTTTGCACAAAAGTGTCACAACTCAGAAAAATATAAATTCAATTCTGCACCTACCTCACAAAATAATGATCAATCGACCTTTCTAATGTCGTTCAGGCCAACACTTCTGTATTATTACCCACGCCACCTGGTCTAGTCCATATAAACACATTCAACAATTATCACCCCGTAGTCGATGTCTATACTGACACTTATGTCATCACTAATCATGTTTTTTTCACCTCGTCCAACATAGTGCTAAATTGCCCATAGCACTTCAAGGTAGACAGCCTAACTTTTAGCCTCACTATGACACAACAAGAAACAATCACACAAATGATCCAGTTAGGAAAGTTGGAGGCTCCTGAGTTTGATGGTAGGTTAGAATCCACTATCTTTTTAAATTGGTTGGATAAGATGGTGAGTATTTTGAATGGTACATGTCTGACGCTCAGCGTATTAGTATGGCTAGGATTAAGTTAGTGGACAATGCCAAAATGTTTATATGGAAAAAGTTGTGTGTGATGTTGACCATAGGCATCGCCTACCAATTTTATCATGGGATCAAATGAGAGATATACTAAAGAAAAAAACTGTTCCAACCTACTACATAGATGATTTCTTAACCTTAGGCAAAACACCTCCACTGTCACTGAGTATATGTCCTAATTTGAGGCGTTGATGTTACGTTGTTAGATTGATGAAGAGTAAAGACTTCTTGTGTCTAAATTTGTTAATTGTTTAAGAGCAGATATTAAGTGTGAAGTTAAGGTTCACTCATTCTATTTCTTAGATGTCGCATACCAAAAAGCCTTAAACTAAGAGAAGTATCTTCATGCCGTTCCTAAGTGTATCCTTTCAATCCTGATACTCGTTCAAGTTGCCTAACACCTTTTCTAGGTCTCACTCTAGTGCCAAACCTATCAACACTACATCACTATCAGGGTCTACTCCTAATGTCTCTTCCACTAGCTTGGCTAAGACTACAACACCTGCTTCGTCTAGTGCTCACCCTTTTACATCTCAAATCGAGTGTCACCATTGTCATGTTAAAGGTCATATAGCATCTCTTTGCCCACAATGTGCTTTATTTATTGATCACGAGGATGATAACTTGCTTGAGGATACTAATAAACGATACTGATAAACTTTAAGTGATAGACCTTTTAGAGCCTGATTATGATGAGGATCCTTCTGTGATGTATGATGATGATTCCCCTTAATGTGGATTATCTTTCAGTGATGAGATACATTTTATCCACCCCCGATGATAGTGATTCTGGAAACACATTAGTATTTTTTCACAGTTTCACTCCTATATAAACAGAAAATCATGTAAGACGTAGTTCCATAGATGTGGTTTTTAAGTCCGTTGTTGCTAGATTTGCCTTTAAGATAGAGCTACATCATCGTCCATTTAAGGTAGTTTTGGTAGATAAGACTTTTTTTACATGTTAAGAACTGATGTCTGGTCACTCTCAAGTTAGGACTGTATTCCAATGACATCTACTGTGAGATATTATCTATGAATGTCACTCATTTTTTGCTAGGTCGTCCTCGGTTGTATGATAATGTTGTGAAATATTGTATGATAATGTTGTGAAATATTGTAGTTGTAATAATACATATAAATTCACACACAATAAAAGACTTTTTTAGACTTGCAAAGCCGGTGACTAAAACCCGCCCTATAGCTAAATCATCTGCTAGTGATACTCCAACACAAAGACCCATAAACATTTTAAGAATGTGTCGAGTCTAGGTTTGTCTTTTCTTTAGTCGTTGCAGATAGTTTCACCATGTTGTTTGAGCCTTCGTCAACTCATTCCCCTGATGTCTCCAGTCTCTTAGATGAGTTTAGTTATTTTTTAGTTTGTGAATTACATGTTAGAGGTTTAGGTACATTTTGGTCTAGATAAATTGCTTTGTTAGATGATAGTTTTATTGGCCTTTGTTAAAAAGAGATATTACTCGCATTGTCTCCCAGTGTCGCACATGTCAATTAGGTAAGTCTAAGAAATAAAACACTGATTTGTACATACCCCATGACTATCTAAGCATGAATTTCGTCCTAGGATTGCCTAAAACTGTGCAAAAACTTGTTTCTATTTATGTGATTGTCGATAAATTTTCTAAGATAGCTCACTTCATCCCTTGTTCTCGAAGTACTGATGCTTCACATATGGCTGAAGTATTCTTTAAGGAGATTATTAGGTTATATGGCCTTCCAATCACGATTGTATTTGATAGGGATGTTAAGTTAGCTACTTTTGGAAAACTCTTTTGAAGTTGTTTTGGACTACATTAAAGTATTGTTCTTTCTTTCTTCCTCAAATTGATGGTCAACTAAAGTTGTTAACCATAGTTTAGGTGATTTTCTTCGATATTTAGTTGGAGAAAAGCCTGAAAATTGGGATCTTGTTTTACTATATGCTGAGTTTGCGTACAATAATTGAGTTAACATGTCGACAAATAAGAGGCCTTTTGAGATTGTTCATGGTCTCTCTCCGCCAACCTATTAATGTTCCTTGCCTACTCATTATCGCCGTCTGATTATGCCCAGATTTTGCTGAACATATTCATAATTTGCATGTTGAGATTAGAGGAAAAATTATTTTGAGTAATGATACTCATAAACTTTCTCCTGATGCAGATTGTAGGCATAGAGAATTAATGAAGGAGATTATGTTATGATTCACATTTATCTTGAATGTTATTCTAATCATGTCAAAAAGTTACATGCCCGAACCATTAGGCCTTAGCCTATTCTTCGTAGGCTTGGATCCAATGTTTATTTAATTGATTTGTTATCAAATATGTCTATTAATTTAGTTTTCAATGTGGCACATTTATTCCCCTACTGAGGCACATTCAAGCCTTTAGTTTTGCCTTCCTTTTTTCTGCGAGCACGCCTTCTACTCCGATTCCTCGTGCTCCTTCCACTGCTTTAGAACCCCCAGATGAGATTCGTGATGTCTTGGATGATGAGTTTGTTGCTTCCTGTTCTGGTGATTATCGTTGCTTCCTTATTCGATGGAATGATCTTCCCTCTACTGGTGACACTTGGGTCGCTGAAGATGAATTTTGTCACCTTGATCCTGGCCTTTTGGAGGGTTATTTATGCTTTACCTTGTCGGGGACGAGTTCTTTTAAACCCGGGGGAATGATGGAGATCATAATAAGAATTAATTATTATATTATATATTAATTATTTTATTAGGTGTTATTTAATTTTGAGTAATTAGAGCTTCTTGATTATCAAATTTTGTTTAGTTTTATAGTTTGTGCATATCTATGATATGCCTCTTTTTTATTGTAGAAGAGATTTGTTTTATGAAAATACAGATTATTATACGTTCTCTCTCTAATTACTCTTTTTTCTCTATCTAAATTCTTCTCTCTCTAAATTCTCTCTTTTCTAAATGATGGAGATCATAATTAGGAATTAATTATTATATCATTTATTTATTATTTTATTAGGTGTTATTTAATTTTGGGTAATTAGAATTTCTTGATTATCAAATTTTGTTTAGTTTCCTAGTTTGTGTTAAATGCCTATCTATAAATAGGCCTCGTTTTCATTATAAAAGAGATTTGTTTTATTAAAGTACAGATTATCAGACTTTCTTGCTCTAATTACTCTCTCTCTCTCTCTCTCTCTCTCTAAAATCTCTCTTTTCTCTCTGTTTCTACATTAGTGCATGAAATAAAATCTTGTATTGAATAATTGGATTCAAATTTTTATTGTTATTGTATAATCCATTGATAATGCAATCTACTCAAAATGCTATTGGTATGTTGAGGTCTCAATTACAATTGGATATGATTGTTTTGGTTTTTCTTTTTTGTCATAGGTAGGATGATGCACGCAAGCAATATCTTCTATTTTTGGGTTTACTAGCTAGTTTGTGATATAAATTTGCTCAGTGTTTTAAAAATCGGATTACTCAGTTGTTGACATCCTGTGTAATATTTCATTCAGCGCTCTAATTATGCGGGCCTCGGGCGCTTAATCGGGTCCAAAATGATTAATCGGGCGCTTAATCGAGTCCAAATCAATTAAGCGTCCGATTAATCTGTTATTTATTAATTAGTGAATGATGATATTTTATTATTATATATTTTTGCATAAAGTGATACTTAAGTTTATTGTTTTTGATTATTTTTCAAATTTATCTTATTTAGCGAATTTTCTTCATCATTCTTTAAAGCTCATTATTTTGATTGATAAATTGATTAATTTTTTTATTTATTTTATTTCGACGGTGAGTTCCTTGATTTATATTTATGCTGCAAAATTTGAAATCTTTGATTACTAATGCGAAAAAATAAGTTTATACTTTTTTTTTTTTTTTACTATTTATTCATATTGTCTTGTTTTTCATCATATCATGGTTTATAACTTCACATCTAGATATTGTCTTGTATAATATTTAGGTGTTTTCAACAATTAATTGTATATATTTATATGTAGTTGTGTATAAATATAATTAAATATATTAAAGTATTCAATTTTGATTAATCTCAGATTAATCTCCGATTAAAGCTGCCATTGTTGCATGTTTGCACCATGCAATCTGTATCTTTCAGAACAGTTTCAATGCTTCCACAGTTGAAGATGTCACATTCTCTGTTTCTCAGAAAAACCTTCTTTGGTTTGCTTGAGTGTTATTTCTTTTTGTGTTTTGTCATCTATTGACCCAATATTCATACGTGACGTATCATTTGCAAATATGTCAAAAAGCATGACCAAGTATATTAATTAGTTGACTGCTTATCTTAATCTTGAAGTAGTTGATGTTCGGATTTCGTCCTTTAGAGTCATGAGTTGTTTGCATGCTCTCTTTCACTTTCTTGAGTTTAGGTACAAAATGTAGTTGAGGATTTGAGTTTTGGGATTCTGATTTCATTAACCATTGAACTAGTGTCAGTTCCCTAATAGTAATTGTACTGGTGTTCATCGAGAGATGATTATTTCAGTCTATTTGTCTGCAGAACTATTCATCCATCATAACCCTCCACCCAGAGTGCATCGACGGGCGACTGGGCACGCTGGTGATCGAGTCCTTCGTGGTGGACGTGCCCGACGGCAACACCAAGGACGAGACGTGTTTCTTCGTCGAGGCCTTCATCAAATGCAACCTCAAGTCGCTGGTCGACGTGTCAGAGCGCCTCGCCGTCCAGGATTGGACGGAACCAATGGACTGATTGAGCTTAGGGATCGGGGTCCAGACGGAGTCACAATGGTTGAAACAACCCCCAAACCCCCCTCCCTTGCACGAGGTTTTGCCACTACACAATTGAGTTTGGCTTCCCCCCCATGCTTCTGTTTGCTGTTTGCTCTCCTATCTCAGGAGAAAAAAGGCAAAAGATGGTTGGTCATGGTCATGGGCTTTTCTCCTCTCCTTTCAAAATTTTCATCATCAAATGTCCTTGCTAGCCCCCTAGGAACATCATCACCTGTCCCTCCAAAATCCAAAAATCATCAATGTTCCCATAGACAAGGGCTCTTTCACTCTTCAACACTTGCTTGGTTTCCAATGATAATTTGTGTGTAAATGCTAAAATTTTATGAAACAGGTGAGGTAGGGAGATACTAACAAGAAGAGATGTGGTTCAAGGGATATGCTCTTTGTTGAGGCATTTGTTGAGGCATTTGTGTGTGTATTTTGACCATCAGTTTCCTTTTCTATTGAGTTTTAGAGACTTTGGGGCCTGAGATTTTTTGGGTAATTGCTTCTCTTAATTTTCTTGAAACCAGTTATTTACTCTCTCTTTTGTTGATATTTCACGTGGGGTTGGGACTTTGGGAGTTGATCGAGTCAGGGCCATGGGTGAGCTCAAGGGCCATGTATTTGAGTGAAGATTTTGTTGTTTTTGTTTTAATTATACTTCATGGTGATGGATACGAAACAGATCGAACGTTGTTCTTTAAAGTCTTTGGAAATTGGTGGAGATTGTTTTATATTTCAATACGTCCTTGTAAGTAAAGAAATTTATTTTATGAGCTGAAATATGAGATTTTGGCGTGCACACGGTGAAATTTAAATTTAGATTACTTTGATGTCATCTTAAAAGTCTCTGAAGTTTTTGTATCTTTTCTGTGTGGAATTTCAAAACAGTGACTTTGAATTGTGAGCAAGTTGATGGTGGCTTTCCTCGTGCGCACAAACTTGTGACAAGAGAGAAGAAAAGAGAAGGGAGGCTGCTCCCAATTCAAGCATGTTCGTGGTAGAAAAGGCAGTGATGGAGGGTGATTTTCTTTTAAATTTACCCCACAGGTTGAATTTGGAGTCACGAGTATTGTTGGTCTTAAGGGTGCTTGAGCCAATAATATCTCAAGTTTTGATGGTTAACAAACCATCTAAATTACTAATGTTTTATGGAGTGTGTTTTGTGTCACGTTATTTTATATCAAACAAACCATGAAACCAAAAAGAGGGTTGGATGGAATGAGCTCACGATACAAAATCAAAATTTGAGGTGGTGAAAATAGAAGCTCCTAAAAGTAATTTAATGACTATCAATTTGGAGCTAACCACTTGAAGATCCAAGAAGCCATGAAGCTAAACTTTTAAATATCTATTGGGACTTGAAGGTGATAATTAAGATTTAAAGATTCAAGATTGAAAAAATCATGGAGCTTAAAATGTCAAATATTTATTAGGATTTCAAGACATGAAGAAATCATTTGATATCAGCACTTAGGATTCACATTCTATATATTTATAGATTAGGAGTTATTGAAACTTATTTTATATAGTTTGACTTTGATTCGATTCAATCTTCTTGTTTCTAGCTTGAACTCAAATTGAACTCGACTCATTATTGACTTCCTATGCTATCTTGATCGGCTCCCGTTACTTTTAATATGAATCAATACTTATTATAAGAGAAACCAATTGTTTCGCATTTTGATTGGATCAACTTTGATTCCGATTTAAACTGTTATCCTTAATTCATTGTTTTACCAACCTGAATTTTCTCTAGCTTTTCATGTTTCTTACTTTATAATTTAGATTATACTTGATATTTCTTTTCAACCCTACCATTCTACATATATATAAAAAGATCTTGAAGTCTATTTTTCAATGAATTTAATTTCATATCAATATGAAGTCTGTAGCTCAAGTTATGATCATTTTAGCGCATATTGTTCACTATTTCTATACTATTTTCTGGACCTTCGGGTAGATGGCTCGTTCTTTCTGATTTACCGCCAGAGCTCAGTGCTCTTGGGTTGGACTTGGATTGACCACCAGGTCGTCCGCCAAACCTTGTAAAGTTTTTGATGCATTGAAATCGGGTCGACCTTCCATTTTTTTCAGTCGATCGCTTTGATAGATTTCGAAATTGACCGTTTGAACCCAGATTTGACCCGAAACATGTAGTTTGACTCTTGATTTGAATGCGTACTTTTCTCCAATGGCTAGATCTAGTCTTATCCTATTTATACCATATTTCAAAAAGATCTAGTAACAAGAAAAATCAAGAAAAATTGAGAAGAGAAGAGTGAAAAATAAGAAAAAAGTTGCTAAACTTGCAAATCTTTTAGTCTTTGTCTACATTCTTGAACCCATTGAAAGATCTCCTTTGCTTCACTTGCAAATCTCATAGATTTTGACTTCATTATTTGGGCTCTTTCTTTCCTATCAAAAGAGATCCAAATCTACAAGATCTTTCATTTTGAAATCTTCATTCTAGTTGGGCTTACTTTAGGGGGGAAAAAACTTTATCTTTGAAGAAACCTATTCAAGATTGTTTCTTTCTATTTCAAGAGACTTAACTTTACAATATTACAACCTTTATTCTCTTGATTCTATCGTATAGCTAGGTTTCAATAATCTTTATTCTCTTGATTTTATCATATCTTTATTCTCTTAATATTACAATAATATGAACTTTGGCAAATCATTAAGGGTTACAAAAAGAAAAGAATCAAGATCATGTTGATGCAAATGTACAAGAAGAAAGTTCCAATAGATGTAATATACGATGAAAATTCTAAAGAAGCTTAACTTTTGACACTTAATATAGGTAAAACAAGTGAATCTATTTTGAGTTAAATAATGTTATTAATTATAAGAATGATGATTTCACTGATATTGATTTATTTGACACTATCATCGACACTATTCATGATCACTCTTATAATGAGCTATTTGATATTTCTCATTGGATTGTCAAAAAGTACAAAAAGTTAGTATCTAAGCATGGAGAATTGGAGAAAGAAAATGATATGCTTAGATTGGAGAATATTAGATTAAGAAATGAGAATGAGAATATTTGTGCTAAATGTGATTTACTTTCATCATTTTATGATTCTTATTTTATTGGTATTAGCAGTTTAATAAATGAGATTTATGTCGCGATTTTAAGAAATAAAGCTTTTATTAATTCTCATGAATTGTAGACAAAGATATTTGCTTTGATTTTTTTTTTTTGTGCTACAAAACATTCTCATCATATTAAAAATATCATCTTTTGTGATATTTCATCTAGTTCTAATTGTTCTGTTGATATGTCTTGACTAATCAATTTATCCCTTTGCATGATTGTTGTAATTTCAACATTGGTATTAATATACTTATTATGAAGAAAAGTGAGCTAATAGCTAAACTTAATTCTCAAAAGAGTTTGCTTGAGAATCCTGAGAAATAAAGAAATGAGTTGGATGTGGTGGTTAAACACTTGTAACCTAAAATTCACGGTGAACAAGCTACATCTTTTCTTATTACCATGCTACTACACATGATAATATTCTAATAAATCATATGCTACATCTTGTATGTCTTCTAAAATTATTACTCCTTACATGCTTGCATCTAAAGTTAGTTGCATTATTGCGGCATTGAGGGAAATTTTAGTGATTGTTGTGACTTAAAAGAAATGCTAAATTGAATATATGAAGATGGGTTCCAAAGTCTAATATTCAAGGATCCAAAAATGTTTGAATACCAAAATGCACACTATCTTGTGATGTAGGTGTGCTACATATCAATATGAGATGAAGATGTTCTCTTAGTAGGAGTTACCCAAGTATGAAAGGAGTTTTTTTTTCAAAGCAATTCTATCAGAGTTAGAAGGTGAATGGACCACCTTAAGGAGACTAATGGTAGTACATATTGTTCTCTCTTTGTATTCGTGAGATGTGATTATATATATCTAATTTTTTCTTCATATTTATTTATCTATTTTTATTTGATTAGGTTAAAACAATTTGAACATTGATATGTTTGTTTAGTTTCTTACTAATTTTTTCTTATTATACATGCACATATACCTTCAAAAGAAAAATTGAAGATTTAATATTAAACTAATTTTTCGTCTTGTCTATCATATTTGATTTGAATTTTGATGATTTTGCGATGCATTATGAAAGACTCATGTGCTTGATAATATATATTTTTACGAGTTGATCTATACTTATGTATTTTAACTTATATATGATATTCACGAGTTTGGATATTTTTGATGTTATTAATCAACTAGTCTTTATGTGAATATTACTCTTTTCGTGCGTATCTCTTTATATTCACTTGTTTTTTATGTCAGTGAAAGTGAAAACAAAATCTAGTATCCATTATGACTATATGTTTGTACTTTAATTATGCCATGATGACATCTTCTACTTTGTTGCTTTCAAATCTCACTTTT
>JAVJIF010023862.1:0-60117 GCA_038442645.1 Agave tequilana
TAGGTGAAGTGTGTGATACTACCCTAGCATGGCAAACATGTAATCTATTTTATTTTTCGAAACAATATTTTTCTTTAAACAAACTTCTAAATCCTTTGAAATAGAATCAATTTTTATTTTCAAAGAATTATTTTCTTTTACAACCAATTCAATTTTTGAAGACAAAACTTTATTTTTCTTCAAAACATTTTCACATCATTTTTGGTTTTCAAAATTCATTTTCTTTTAATGCAAGATTAGTTGAATTTTAATGATCCCTCTCATTAGAAATCTTCTCCTTTTCTTGCAAAACCAAATTAAGTCTAGAAAACAAATCTTTATTTTCATTATTAATGCCTAGACTTTTCTTTTTCAAAATGTTATATTTTTCTAAAAATTTTTCACAAACAATAGATAACTCTTCATTCAAAGCATTGGCATCCATATATCATGATCATCAAATGAAGAGCTAGCATCATCATCATCTAAGTGAGTTTCCGAGTGTACCTCAAGGAGTCATTCCCTTGGATCATATAGCATTGTTGTGGCTCGGATTCTCCACTAGATTCCTCCTCTTGTTGGATTGGCATTTGAAGCTCAGAGGTGGTGGTTGTTGTCAACTTGTTCCACACTGCAAAAGCGGAATCAAGATTAGAAACAAGCATAAGATAATCTTTTAAAAGCGTGCTTCTAATAGCCTCAAGGGCTTGTGCATTGCCCCTATATGCTTGCTATCACTAAGAAAGGATTCCTTGGTAATGGCAAGGTGAACCTTATATCCTAGGGTTTGTAAATAGATGGACATCTTAGTCTTCCACAATGATGTTGGAAGGGTCAAACATAGGTGGGGTCATGAAGTCCATGGGTCCAAACTATATGTGTGCAAACAAGCAAATGCAATGAAGATTAGCAAACAAAGGATCTCACTCCTAGGATGTTAAGCCTAAAGTATCAGGAGCGTTGGCTCTGATACCATTGAAAACACCTAGAGGGGGGGTGAATATGTGTATATGTTAATCTAGAAACAAAATGCGCTAAATGCGGAAGCTTAAACAATTTTGCAATCACACTTAATACTACCAACAAGTGTAGCCGAATTCCCGTGAAGGCTCTGGACTAACTCCTCTTGATTCCCCTAACTATGGGTTGAGGTGCTATATGAAGCTCTTTGTGTTAAGTATAAGTGAGGCACACACACAAGCATATAATGGATATGGCATATGAAACAATGCTCAACACAAGCAATATGAATGATATGAATGAATGATGCTTTGCACAAATAAAGAGAGAGAGAGATGAGAGACAATGGATCAAACGCAAAGACAAGATATGTTTCGAGGTTCGAGCCCCTAGCCCTACATCCCCGCCTTCACCACCGTAAAGGATTTCTAATCCACTATCTCCCATCGAGGGAACCTCCACCGAGGAGGATTTATTACAACATAGGATACCAAACTCCTCTCTCAAACACCGCCTCACAACTGAGGGTAGGCCCGTAGCCAACACAACACCAACACCTCTACCGAAGAGGGTTTACAAACCAAACTCCACCTCTCACTAGAGGGAGCAAACCAACCAACTCAACCTCTACCAAAGAGGGAGTAAACCAATCACCCGATCAACCTCTACCAAAGAGGGATACAACAAAAGTAAGGGTGTTTACAACAATGGTTTCTTTCAACCACAAACAATCTCTCTTTTCACTTTTCCACAAAAACAAGATCCTAATAGAATAGGATAGATGATAGCTCAAGTGTGGAAAAACAAAGTGTTTTGATCAAAGAAAATCTCTTGGGAAAATAACAAATTGATATGGAAATGAAGAACAAGAAACCAATTCCCAAAAACCTATTTTCTTTGAAAATAACAAAACACTTAAAAACAACAAAATGATCTTTTTGCTCTTTAAACTCTTTTGAAAACTTCTTTTTAAAACCAGAGAGTAAGGAAAAATTAGCTCAGAAAAACTTGGCCAAATCCCAAAGAATTGGGGTTTATATAGCCCAAACAGAAAACTAACCGTTAGGCTGATCTGGCAGCCTGACAGGTTTGCGGTCGACCGGTCGGTCGACCGCCAACGGTCAGAAATATGACCATTGGGGCATCCGGTCGACCACTCGGCCGACCGCCTAGATACAGAGAGCAGACTTCTCTGTTCCGGTCGACCGCATCGTCGACCGCCCAGATACAGAGAGCAAGGCTCTCTGATCCGGTCGGCCGACCAGCCGACCGGCCCACCGTGCCAGCAGACGTGCACAGGTCTGTGCACGTCGTCGACCGCCCGATCGACCGGCATGGCCTGTCAGCACAGCTCTGGGTCAGAAACTGGGTCAGAAAAACATTTAAATATATTTCTAAAAATTCTTTTATCTCTTCTAAAAATCCCCAAAAATAGTTTTATCATTCTGCATTGATACATAAACATGTGATAAAAAGTTTAGCTCAAATATCAAGCATATGAAACTATTTTTGTGTTTTTAACATTTTTATCAAAAACCAAAACTTGTATTTTATCACACATGAATAGGAAAGTCAAAATAAGTTTGTAAAAGTCATGTAAGCATATATGTATATTGAACACATCTATATGCATAAAAACAAAATAAACTTGTTTTGATCAATCTATTCATGAAAACCAAATCCAAACATAAAATTTGTGTGTTGTGAACTTGAGCATATCATACTATTCTTATCTTTACACATGGATCTAAAACACACTAAACTAAAAATAGGATACCTAAGTCTTCTTGACGATCTTCAATCTTCAAGTCGACTCGGTCCCAAACGTGATCCACCTGAGTGCAAAGGTATGATCTTAATGCTCGGGCACGGGAATCACCAAGTGAAGGCTTCCAAACTCCTCTTTTTGAAGCAATCACGAACTAATATCTTGTTACATGATCTGAAACTAAAATCACAAGATTATTAGTAAACATAACTACATGATTTATCATCATCAAAACTAGAAAGGAAGGCCTCCGGGCCAACATCTTCATCTACTTTCATGGATTCACCTTAGTTCCATTCGCTGCAACCAATTTAACCTATTCAGTATCCATCACGGCTACATAATCGCCACCCGGTGTTACATCTAGTGAGATCCCAACTGATGCCGAATCAACTAGAGGTGATGATGTAGCGTCGACCTCCACCCGCTGCGATACATTCTTAGTCTTCACCTCTCAACCTGCTAAGAGATGGTAGACTTCAACAATGAAGTCTTATTAAATGTGACATGCTTGTTCAACAGAATCTTCTTATTTTTGGGTTCTCAAATCTTGTAGCCTTTCATATCCTTCTTAACACTAAAAACACAAACATTTTGGCTCGTGGATTTAACTTGCCATCTTTGACAATGAAGTAGGCCAGACATCCAAAGACCCGCAGCAAACCATAGTCCTGAGCAGCTCCACCCGATCAAGTATCCAAAAGAGTTTTACCTCTATCATAGTCCACGATAGTTTGTTCAAGATATTTCTAGCATATTCCAAAGTCTCAGCCCAGAAGACTGTTCCATTGTGCATTAGAC
Source organism: Agave tequilana (assembly GCA_038442645.1). Taxonomy (NCBI): domain Eukaryota; kingdom Viridiplantae; phylum Streptophyta; class Magnoliopsida; order Asparagales; family Asparagaceae; genus Agave; species Agave tequilana. The sequence continues at coordinate 3,509 of JAVJIF010023862.1, forward strand.
AATAAACACCAAACCTTCTCCAGCAAGTAATAGTTCATCTCCTCAGCCAACACCTGTTTACCAATTTTGAAATAAATACCAATCCCATTGCTCAGTCCAAATTGTAGGAATTGATTATTGTTCTCCCTAACATTATCAATTTGGAGCACATTAATCATCCTACCGGCGTTTCTCTCCATCATATTCTTCCACTTCACTAACATATCTAGGACTTTAAATTTTTGTCTTGTTGGGTATACCCAACATTGCCTAGATACATTATCAATAACAAGATAAAGTACCGATGACCTCTAAGTGATGTGGTCTTAGTATGGTCCAAACATCTGCGTGAAAATTATTAAGAAGACCTTCTAAGCGGTGAGTTAAGGTACCAAAATTTACCTTTATCTTCTTATCCAGAGCACTATGTAACCAATTTTCAATTTACAGTAGATGCACCTTCCAATAATCCTTACTTTGCAAACGCTTCCAAGGAGTTCAAATCATTTTGTCCGAACCTCATCTATTATAACCTGGTAGATCATCTTCTAATTGTTCTAAAGCTGTCAATTTTTAGAAGTTGCACTACACATCAAGTAGTATAATTTGTTACATTGAATGTCCTTCAAAACTACCAATGAGCCACTAGACACCTTCTCCAAGAGTCTCTCTGAGGCCCAGTGCCTCCAAACTCCAACCAAAATCAAAATTTTCTACAACTGAGGTATATAACTCACATCTTTTAGCTCTCTTATCATCCTATCAAACAACTTGATATGAACTGTATATATCCCTTCAATATGCCATGTGTGTCCATTACCGAATGACACCAGCCTCCATCTAGTCTTCCAAAACTAGCAAACCACTCCCATATGGGACAAATGTGATAGGTAGCATCCGAATCCAAAATTCACTCCGATTCTTTTGAACAGCAACCAATGAGGGTGATAGAAAGTGAATAATCAGATGAGTTAGAATCATTACCATGCGCCTGTACGATGTTAGCCTATGATTTAGATCTTTTTTTCTTCAGTTTGATCTTTAGACAATCAATCTTTCAGTATCCTTCTTCTCTACAGAAAGCATATTGGTTCTTCTTCAGATCTTCATGAGTACTAGTTTTGAATTTTTCAACCTCTCCCTTGCCCTTACGATGACTGTAATCCATCCCTCTTGTAGTCATCACCTATGCTCTCATGCTATTGGAAGAAAATGGCTTGTCTTTCCTCCTCACATCATAATTCATAGAGCAACTGACACATCACTATAGTTAAGTGATTATTTACCATTGATCAAGGTTAGGACGAAAGTCTCATACTCTTTATCGGGAAGAGAATTCAAAAGAATCAACACCCAGTCCTCTACTTCGATCGCCACATCCACAATAACTAGGTCTGCAAGAAGTTTGGCGTAGTTCTTCATGTGATCATCAATGGAGAGTCTCTCTTTAATTGAAAGCAGTTAAACTTCCTCTTCAGATGCAATCGAGTCTCGATACTCTTCGTAAGACATTCTTTCAAGGATCTCCTAAATCTACATTGCTAAAGTCTCATATAATACATGATACTTGATGTCTTATGTCAACAACACCTGATGATACCACACACCGTCTGATTCATCTTATCCCAATCTTTTTTCAAAAGTCTCCTTTGGATTTTCTTTCAGATGTAGAGAGTCTTTGAGGTTTGATGTAGTCAGTACATCCATTATCTCACACTTTCACATACCGAAATTGTTCATGCTATCAAACTTTACGACATCAACCTTTGTCAGAAGATGACTCATGAATTTTACCAATGATTGACTATCTTCGGTCATCTCCTCAGTAGAATCCTTAAAGCAAAATAGAAAATGATTAGTGAAAATAAATCCAACTAGAAAAGCTCAGATCTTAACCTCCAACAAAACTATAGACAGTCTCAAGTGATTTGCTCCACCCGATAGAAGTTCCCGCCAAAACTCAAAAGTTTTTATTGAGAATCAAGGAACCCAAGCAATAGAGGATTGCAGCAACACCAGAGACTAGTCACCAATTGCAAAACAAATGAACAAAGGGAATCAAGTGAGAACACAAAGATTTAACGAGGTTCGGCAATTGCCCACGTCTTCAGGGCAAAAGAAGAGAGATCTTATTAATCAATTGATTGTTATTCATTTTTGCATATTTTTCCACATCCATACCATGCATTATATAAATAAAAATGTATTTTTTACTCTTTTTCTCTCTATTTTTGCAGGTCCAATATTAATGAAGAAGAGGCCCAAAAATCCATGGAATTATCATGAATTAAAGGGATTAATGAAGGCCAAAAAAGAGAAGCCCAAGAGTTGAGCCCAGGATCTGGAGACATCCACGCGCCCAGTCAGCAATCTAGAAGATCCAGGTGGCTAACAGAACGTAACAACTTGGCAACAGAAATCGCTGGCGCAACGGCCAAGATTCTGCCGCGGAAACGCGGCTCTGGCCGCGGATCCGCGGCAGTTATCTGGCCGTTGAGCCCGAGATTTTCTCCAACAGTCTGGATTCTAGAGCCTTCTCTTCTGAAGCCTATAAATAGACCATCAGGGCCAGTGCGAGAGACAGGAGGAGAGAATGAGAAAGAGCTTGTAATTTTTGTTTTTCTCTAGGTTTTTAGTGCTCTTAGTCTTCTTCTTCCTCCTAGAAATTCTGCAAGAGAGAGATAGTGAGAGAGTGAAAGCTTATACTCAAGGTGTGACAACTTGAAGCAAAGCAAGGATTAATCCAATCTACTTTCTCTTCTATTGCAATTTCTAGTGCTTTTCATTTCTTGCTTTATTTCCTTCAAGCTTTACTTTCATAGCATAATGTCTTGTTGTTTTCTTTCTAGTGTAATGGATAGCTAACTTCTTCTAACATGACTAGCTAACCACTAACTTTGCTAACTTCTAACTCTTGGGTGATTGCTAATTTTTAGTCTTGCAAATGTTGGGTCTCTTTCATCCCCGATGGGTTACTTTCATTCTTGGCAAACTTTTGTTGTAATTCCAAATGATTCATGTGTGTCTCATTTAGAGCCTTGTCTTTAGAACAAGTGCCTTGATGGAACATGGAGATGGATCACCACCATATGCTATTTGTTATACAACTTTCTTACTTCAATGCTAACATGATGTATGGCCTTGAATGACTAATGAATTTTGTATCTTCTTCCTTAGCATCTCTTGAGTGACACTCCTCGATTCCACCATTGAAATTCTATCTTGAGCCGATGAAATCAATGAGGCTACAAGACAAGTCCAAGATGATCACCCATCTATCAAGTGGGAAAGTACATTGACCAACAAGCAAGACAAATACTTGCCGATGAACCAACATGAGGCATGCATAACCATAATGGAGATTAGTAAATTAGCAAATTAGTAAGGTTAGCTAGTCATGATTTTCCCATCTAAAAGTCTTTTACAAGTTTCCTTTCTTTTAGCATTCTTTCTAAAGCAATTCTTGTTTTCAAATTCTTTTCACTTTCTTTCATCGTTTCTATTTTCATGTGCAAATCCACCGCAATTCCTTTCACCTATTTTTCTATGTCTTTCTCATTCTTTTGAAACAAGAAGAACTTTCGTTTTCTTTCTTCAACAATCAAACCGTAAAGCTTCCATCGTGAGCTCTCCTCGAGGATCGACCCGTATAGCTTATGCTACTACGGTGATTTGGAAGGAATACATTAAGCATTGTGAATACATTTTGGAGTAATCAAGCACCTAAGGTTGACTCTAAACCTTCTCTCTTTTGTTGAATATCTGTGCAATTCTACTCCACTATTCTTTCCCTATCAAATTTTGGCGCCGTTGCCGGGGAGAGCAACGGTTTTGATTCAATTGAAGAACTAAACGAACTTTCTTCTCTGTTGCAGGTTACAGGTGAAGAAACAGGAAAACTAGCATTGCAGTGACATATAAGTGGCCCTGGGCCTCTGCTCTAGAAAGCAGAGACCAGTTGCCCTCTGATTTGCCGCGATTCCACGGCCAAAGCCGCGGATCCGCGGCAAAGAGGAGTGAACTACTAACAGTTTTCTGCAGGGTTGCTTGCTCTGCAAAAATACAGCTTCTGCAGTACTTAATTCTTGTATTCTTCACCATATTCCTGCTAATAATCAACAGTAAAATATTGGTTGCAAAGTTAAAAATTGATTAGACGTTTGCATTTCTAGGCACGTGTCTTTTCAATTCATTTACTTTACTGTTGAAGAGTGCTGGAGCAAGGTATGTGCGCATTGCATTTTGACTAGGACTCACTTCTTGGTTGATTTATATCGCTTTGTGTGAACCTTGTTTGCTTATACTGTACACTTACACCAACTGATTTTAAGGGCATCACCCCATAAATAAGATAAGGTGGGGGATTTCATCATCCTTTCCTTGGCCAAAAAATCATTTTCCAAGCACTCACAATCCCAAGCTTTTAATAAAATCTGATAGACGTTGGCCCTAGGGACATCCGGACTCAGTAGGAGATCGGCTGAAGTTGGAAGTTGTTTTTTTATTCATACTCCGGTGAAATCAGTGTCTAAGGCTGGGGATTAAGAGGTTAAGCCTCGAAGATACCGTGGTTTGGCATAATTAAGGCCCGTTGCTTACGCACGGATACCTCCCACCGTATTTTCCCCTACCTGGCTGATTAGCTGTGGTCTGATTCAAGCAACAACCTTCTTTGGTTATCGAACAGTTAGGAGTCGTCTAGGTCCAGAATCCTAGATAGCTTGGGATTGATTTTTCTTTTATTGTTTGTTATTTTTTTTTCTTTTCGCTGGTGTGATCGGTGAACGTTGTTTGTGACTGTATATGCAAGAGTGGTACCGGATCCAGATTCTGCAAGACTTGTTAGAATTTTTACACTTGCACCAACACCACCACTTCACACAATGGAAAATAACGTTTCGCTTCAAGACAGATTCTATCCGATTCGCACCTCCCTTCCATCATGCATTCTTCTCCCTGTTACCAATGGAAATCATTTTGAGCTGAAACCACAATTCATCAATACACTTTCACGATTTCATGGTTTAGAGTCTGAGGACGCGTACTTCTTCATTCGAGAGTTCAAAGAAGTATGTGTAATGATGAGAATTTCCCAATTGACTGAGGATGCTGTTAGGTTAAGGTTGATACCTTTTGCGCTTAAGGACATTGCTAAGAAATGTCATTACAATCTTCCCGCCAGTTCGATATCTTCATGGGAAGATTTTATAAAAGTTTTTCTTAAGAAATTTTATCCCATTCACAAGACAGCCCTCATGAGAAAAAACATCATGCAATTCAAGCAAGAATCACACGAACCCTTCTGGAAGTATTTTGAACGCTTTAAAGACCTTCTAGCCCAATGTCCTCATCACGGCATAGAGAAATGGCGTCAATGCCAATTATCTATGATGGACTAGATTACCAAACGAAAACACTCCTTGAATCCATGTGCCAAGGGGAATTTTTGAAGAAAGATGAGAATCAGGGGTGGGATCTCTTTGAAGCTTTAGCTGAGAAAACCATTCAGTGGGAGTCATACCCAGATAAACCCACTCCCACTACTTTCAGAATCGGTATGCATTCCATAGAATCCTCTATAGCTGCTGAAGCCAAGATCACACAATTAATGAAGAGGATAGAACTGCTTGAATCACGGGAAATTTCTGCTGTTAATCAGGTCAACCCATCACCTATGGTCAAACCGGGTTGCATGACCTCAACCATATATTCGAGGAGTATCCTGTATATCAGTCTCAATCATATCAGGAGAATACGAATGCTGCTTTTACCAGACCCAATCACAATCCATACTCCAATACGTACAATTCGGGATGGCGAAACCATCCAAATTTTTCGTGGAGTTAGTCTGGTCCTGAGCAACATAGGCCACCATTTCCACATCCATATAATGCTCAGTCTCACCCACACAGTTTCAATCAGAATTCACCGAATTGTCATCCATATCAAAGTCCACCACAATCACAATCTTATCAGAGCCCACCACACTACCAAACACACTTCCAGTCTCCATACCATCAACATCCACCCCAAAATGATTCAGATGAGAAAATATCAAAGTTGGAAAAAAGGATAGAAACCTTCATAAAAACCCAGCATCAGGAAATGAATAAAGTACAGGTCCAGATAGGGCAATTGGCTAAATCTGTAAATGAGAAACAAAAAGGTATGCTACCAAGCCAGCCATTGCCCAATCCCAACATCACTTCCCTCTGCATGAAGTGGAAGACACGGCCCCAGTCATTGCAACGCTATTCATATTCTGAGATCTGGAAAGAAAGTAGATAATAGGTTTTCTAATCATTCATCCCATCCAGTACCAAAGTCAACACCTCCAGTCCCAGTACAACCGACTTCTGACAATCCACCTTCTAGTTCAGAGCCATTAACTTCAAAAGCCAAAGGAAAAGAAAAAGTAGATGAGCAACCTTATAAGCCTAGTGTACCATTTCCAAATAGGCTGACAAATCATAAGTTAAATGCTCATATGGAGAAGATAAGAGAAATGTTCAACAAGGTCCAAATCAATGTACCTCTTCTTGATGCAATTCAACAAGTGCCATCATATGCAAAATTTTTAAAAGAAATGTGCACCAAGAAGAGGAAACACAAGTCCCTAAGAAAGTCTTCCTAGTATCCAACAGCAGCGAGTTGCTCACTGGGCCAATTCCGAAGAAATACAAAGACCCAGGAGCCCAACAATCTCTTGTGTCATAGGACAGACTACCATTAATAGGGCACTACTTGATTTGGGGGCCAGTATCAATCTCCTACCTTTTTCTGTGTATCAATAATTAGGGTTAGGTGATCTCCGCCCGACCCAAATGACGATACAACTGGCAGATCGCTCTGTCAAGAGACCCAAGGGGGAAATTCACGATATTCTTGTCAGAGTTGGGGAGTTCATTTACCCTGTGGATTTTATAGTTCTTGAGACACAACCTGTGTCTAATACCAATCATAGGGCTCAAACTCCTGTCATCTTGGGACGACCATTCCTGGCTACAGCAAATGCCATCATCAATTGCAGGAATGGGTCAATGAGGATAACTTTTGGTGACATGATGAGAGAAGTGAATGTCTTCAGCATGCAACCTCGTAGGATAAAAGATCAAACATTCGAGGTTAACTTTGTCAGGAACAATCAGGAGAAGAAAAGTAAAGATGAGTCACAAGTTTGTGATTCTCTTGAAGTTGAAAATCCTGTTATCCGAGTACCCTTTCAAAAGGGGAAAGTTGATTTGGATATTTTCACTTTCAGTGAGCCAACCGTGAATGTATCCCATGAGGATACAATTCAAGAACCTCCGATTGATATAACTTTTGAAGACCTCTTCGCTGACGAAATCATGTGTCAGGATAGCCAACTCGGGGTTGGTTAACTAGTTGTACATCTCTGAAGGATAATGTTGACCTCAGTTTTGAGGAGTTGTATGGAGATGAGCTGGAATTTCTTAACACTGGGAGTAAAGAAATTCAGAGTAAAAAAAGTGGTGATGAAGAAATTTTTAGTGAATTTTGTGGTGAAATGAGGATGAATAACAATGAGCAATTGAAACTGAAAATGCCTAAGGATCAGAAAATAATTGAATTCGTTTCCCAACTGTGCCCGCGCAAACAGACACATTGGAACGATGGGAAACGGGCCAGAGGGAAACGACCAAAGAAAACCCTAGGCGATGGACACACGTGTATATATTCCTTGTAAATAATTTTTTGCACTCTTTTGTAAATAATAAAAAAAAGAAAAAGAAAAAGAAGAAAATGAGGGACTTTTGTGCTAATTCATTTAAAGAGTTTCACAACTTTCAAAACCCTAGGTTTCTACATATCACTTCTCCCTAGGGTCAAACTCCTTTTCCTCCACTTCTTTCAAAACTTAAATCCCTAGGTTGTAAATTTACTTTTTACCTAGGGATAAAAGTGGAACTCTCAATCTTTTTCCCTCCTATAAATATCCACTTTACCCTACCCCTCCTCCCTCAAACGCAAAACAAATCTCAGATCTGAAACCTCCCTTCAAGCACCGCACTCTGCAACTTTTTCCTTCCCTAGCGCTTTCCTTCCAGCCGCGCTTCCGCGACTCAGGCCGCGATTCCGCGGCATCCTTGACGAATCCAGAGCGCCGCTAGAGTCTTCACCAGTCGATTTTTGACGCTTGTGGCCGATCTGGTGCCACAGATTCCATCAGACCTTTCTTGTGCCCTCTGCAAGATCGAAATTTTTTCCCCCCACGAATTTCGGGGCGGTTTGAATCTCGATCTCTTCATTTTACCGCTTTAATCTTAATTAGTAGCATGACACCTAGTATTTTTGCTGAGAAAGATTTTGGGAAAATATGTGTGATCCTAATGGGTATGGGCATATGTTCATAGATTGCATTAGGGCTTGGGATTGGTATGCCTTAGTATACGATAATTCTGAAAACGATGCCTTCTATTGTCCCGACTTGGTGACAATGTTCTACAATAATATTGACCATGCCTCTGTTGATTCCCAAACTTACCAATTCACCGTGCACATGCCCCTAGGCGACTTGTTCATAACTCTTCCTCTCCTTGAGGAACACACGCATGTCCCCATTCACCTACAGATAGCGACCCTCTCCCACTTATCGATTACATGACAGTTTAGGGGCTTGCTGTACGGAGCAAGACCGCGGGCTAAAGGCCAGCACCACTTTTAGGAATGTACACTGTGTTAGACGCTGGATCCAACGTAATATCTTAGGGCTGGACCACACAACTTCATTCAACCGCCCGGTGTTGCAGATAATTCACGATTTGATGACTAGGCAACACACGGTCTGTTTAAACAAGACCATCTTCCACGCGATCATTGCCAACTCCTCCCGCACTCGGGGTGCCAAACACTCCCACCCTATTCTGATTACGCGTCTGTGTAGGACTTTCCTACCGGACGCCGTATTTGATTCCTTTGACCGAGTGTTTGTGACACCTGAGCGACCCACCAGCTCCTATAACAGCTGTTTTCACGCGGTTTGGACTCCTAGTGTCCAGCCCGAAGATGTACCGGTGGAGTCTTCTTCGGAGGAAAGTTTAGAGGAGGAAGATGAGCCTCAGTTTGGCATCAGGATCCCCCAACCGATTCACGTGCCTTCATGTCCACCATCTGGAAGGGCATGAAGAAAATTTTTATGGGGCAGGTAAGACTTAGGAAGAAGGTGGAGGAGCAATCCTCTAGGATGGACCGAATTGAGGCGGGGTTGCGGCGATCTCAGTCGGCTGGACCCAGCACCACCGCTGGTCCAAAGAAACGGAGGGAGTGATTTCATACCTTTACCTATTTCATGCATCTTTTTATCTTGCATACATTGGGGACAATGCATGAGATAGGTATGGGGGGTAGATTCTAACCTAGGATTTTCATTTTCTTTTTAGGCTTTTTATTTTTATTTTTTAGGATTTTCGTGTTCTTTTTAGGTTTTTTATTTTTAGATTTTACCTTTCTTTGTAGATTTTTTATTTTCTTTTAGATTTTACTTTTTCTTTTAGAAAAATAAAAAAATATATAAAAAAGGAATTCTTGATCCATGTTTAAAGAATCAAAGCTTGACTTTAGGGATTAAGGAAGCTCTTAACTATGATTTCTAATTATAAGTTGAAAAGAGGAGTTTTGTTGGATTTTTAGGTTAAGTAAAAAAGGATAAGAAAGATAACTAGATTTTAATTCTTTCTTTAGGATATATACATTAAACATATTGAGGGATTAATCAAAGACTTTGTGACTTTATTTACATATATATATAATAAAAAATAAATAAATAAAAGAAAAAAGATATATATATATATAAATAACTAAATAAATACTTAGCCACTAATTAAGCTGGTTAGCCGTGCCTCAAGAAGCTTGGCAAGTCACGCCTAAAGGTGGTTAAGTCCTTAGTATTCATGGCCTAGTTTACTTGAGTCATCGAACCCGAGGGATGTTTTCTCATCTGGTGCCCTAAGACCGACTGGTTTGGAGTCATCGGTAAGAGGCTCGTTACAAGGGTAAATTAGAAAGCCTAAGGAATCTAAGGAAATGTAAATAAATAAATACTGTATATAAAAAAAAAGAAAAAAATATATTGTTATATATATTAGTAAATAAATAAACTTAGTCTAAGAAAGATCCTTCATATTTATAGATGTATATATACTAGGATTGATGCAAAATCCGGTTTTTGATCTCTTCCTTAAAAACTTAACCTAAGTTGAAAACAAAACTCTAAATAGACGCTTATAAGAGGAATGACAAGTTTAGGGTAACCTGAAACCTATAACTCAAGTAAGAATCTTTAAAACATGGATCAAAATTTTCACTAACACTTTTATTTTTCTTTATGAATTTTGTGGGTGCAATCCGCTGAAAACCCTCAGGAGACAACACTCCTCCTCTAGGGTAACCTAGAGGTTTAACGGCTTGTTGCACGTGCTCAGTGCAATCGTGTCACCAACGAAAGTGGTGTAATAATCTAGTTAGGATTTTTCTTTTCTTTCTTTTTTGCTTAGGGACGAGCAAAAGCTAGGTATGGGGGTGTGATTGTTATTCATTTTTGAATATTTTTTCCACATCCATACCATGCATTATATAAATAAAAATGTGTTTTTTACTCTTTTCTCTCTATTTTTGCAGGTCCAATATTAATGAAGAAGAGGCCCAAAAATCCATGGAATTATCATGAATTAAAGGGGATTAATGAAGGCCCAAAAGAGAAGCCCAAGAGTTGAGCCCAGGATCAAGAGACATCCACGCGCCCAGTCAGCAATCTAGAAGATCCAGGTGGCTAACAGAACGTAACAACTTGGCAACAGAAATCGCTGGCGCAACGGCCAAGATTCTGCCGCGGAAACGCGGCTCTGGCCGCGGATCCGCGGCAGTTATCTGGCCGTTGAGCCCGAGATTTTCTCCAACAGTCTGGATTCTAGAGCCTTCTCTTCTGAAGCCTATAAATAGACCATCAGGGCCAGTGCGAGAGACAGGAGGAGAGAATAGAGGAAAGAGTTTGTAATTTTTGGTTTTTCTCTAGGTTTTTAGTGCTCTTAGTCTTTTTCTTCCTCCTAGAAATTCTGCAAGAGAGAGATAGTGAGAGAGTGAAAGCTTGTACTCAAGGTGTGACAACTTGAAGCAAAGCAAGGATTAATCCAATCTACTTTCTCTTCTATTGCAATTTCTAGTGCTTTTCATTTCTTACTTTATTTCCTTCAAGCTTTACTTTCATAGCATAATGTCTTGTTGTTTTCTTTCTAGTGTAATGGATAGCTAACTTCTTCTAACATGACTAGCTAACCACTAACTTTGCTAACTTCTAACTCTTGGGTGATTGCTAATTCTTAGTCTTGCAAATGTTGAGTCTCTTTCATCCCCGATGGGTTACTTTCATTCTTGGCAAACTCTTGTTGTAATTCCATATGATTCATGTGTGCCTCATTTAGAGCCTTGTCTTTAGAACAAGTGCCTTGATGGAACATGGAGATGGATCACCAACCATATGCTATTTGTTGTACAACTTTCTTACTTCAATGCTAACATGATGTATGGCCTTGAATGACTAATGAATTTTGTATCTTCTTCCTTAGCATCCCTTGAGTGACACTCCTCGATTTCACCATTGAAATTCTATCTTGAGAGCCGATGAAATCAATGAGGCTACAAGACAAGTCCAAGATGATCACCCATCTATCAAGTGGGAAAGTACATTGACCAACAAGCAAGACAAACACTTGCCGATGAACCAACATGAGGCATGCATCACCATAATGGAGATTAGTAAGTTAGCAAATTAGTAAGGTTAGCTAGTCATGGTTTTCCCATCTAAAAGTCTTTTACAAGTTTCCTTTCTTTTAGCATTCTTTCTAAAGCAATTCTTGTTTTCAAATTCTTTTCACTTTCTTTCATCGTTTCTATTTTCATGTGCAAATCCACCGCAATTCCTTTCACCTATTTTCCCATGTCTTTCTCATTCTTTTGAAACAAAGAAGAACTTTCGTTTTCTTTCTTCAACAATCAAACCGTAAAGTTTCCATCGTGAGCTCTCCTCGAGGATCGACCCGTATAGCTTATGCTACTACGGTGATTTGGAAGGAATACATTAAGCATTGTGAATACATTTTGGAGTAATCAAGCACCTAAGGTTGACTCTAAACCTTCTCTCTTTTGTTGAATATCTGTGCAATTCTACTCCACTATTCTTTCCCTATCATCAATCAATTATAAGATACAATTCATAGTGACAATACCCTCTATGTATATTCAGAGAATCTCTAAAGAAAAGAAAACCAACAGATCTGAAATTGAATCAGAAATGAAGTCAAAATCACAATAGAAAGCTACCCAGACCCAATGCGTGATCGACCAGGCGGTCGACTATGCTCTATGTAGTATTAAAACTGCGCTCTGTGCAATCGACCGGGGCGTTTGATCGCACTTTATGCATAGCCAGTTTGTCCATTCTGGCCGGTCGACCGGGCCTACTATTGGTGAGCAATTCCTCTGGGTGGTCAACCGCTACCCTCCTTTCTTCTTGTGCATGATTTTGTGATGGTCGGTCGATCAGCCCTCTGTCTTCGACTGCGTCAGGTCTTCTACCATGAACCTTTGAACTCTGATCTCTATGCTATCTTTCTTCGATGAGTTTAAAAACTCTACTAACAAGTTTTACACTCTCTCCCCACAAAAAGCCCCATACTGGTCCAAACTAATAGCAACACTACTGGCCCTCATTTGTAATATCTCCAGTTTGTAATACATAATTTAATAATAATATCATTTTAATATGTAAATATCTTTTGTTTAGAAATTCACTATTATTTTGTGTTGGTTGCTATTTAAATTGTTACTAATAATCAATATCATTTTTATTTATTATTTATTTATTTATTTATTTATTTATTTATGTGTATTATTATAGCCAAGCCCACCTTCTTTTCCTTCCTTTTTTCCTTCTATTTTCTCACAAATCCAACACAAGCCCACTCCACTTATTTTCTTTTCTTTTTTCCTTTTTATTTTTTTAGCCCATGAGCCCGTGACCAAGTCTATTAAGCCTAAATTTCTAACCCAAACCTATTATTTCTCCCCTATATACTCTTTCATTATCTCTAACCATAACCCTAACTAAACCTAATCTCCCATCCTCCTCCTCCACCCCCTCTTGATCTCCATCTTCTTCCATCACAATAGCACAGCCGCCCGTAACCCATAGCCCCGTGATCCATCACCACCTGCACCTTCCTCCTGCATCTTCTTCCTTTCTTCTCGAACGTTGTCGTGAGCATCAAACTTATTGCCGATGCCTCTTCCACCTATCACGATGCTCTCCCCTCCTTCCTCACTGAACCATGCTCTGCCACCCTCCATGGCCATCTCCATCACTCTCTCTTCCAACTCGGCCTCCACCATGCGCCCACCTGCATGAGCTCACATTGAGCTCATGCGTCTTCTCCGTCGTGCACCACCACGACACCCCCTCCCCTCTGCAGCCGTGCACCTTCCCATCTCTTCTGGACGACACCTAGACCCGAGCAGTACCACCGGTTATCTGTAACCAACCAAGCCGCTCTCCTCCTCCTTCTTTGTGCAACCGAGACCACCTTCACTTTCATCCCCTATGGCCTGTAAATCTACATCACCACGAGGCCTCCTCCATGGGCCCCATCACCTAGCCTTCCACGCACGCACCAACCGCTCCCCTAGGCTGCTCACAGACCATTCCTGAGCCCCGTCACCACTGCTGCCCTATCACCACGACTCCCCCTCCCGGCAGCATGCAATCATGCCATCTGAGCCGGAGCCGTGAGCTCTTCTTCCTCCTCTCACTGTGTATGTGTGTGTGAGATGTGTGTGTAAGAGTGTTACCCTCTCCCTCTATATCATTCTCTGCCTCTATTCTCTCAGTATATATATATCTCTCTTTCTCTCTCTATGTCTCTCTTTGTTTGTTTTGTGTATTCTGTAAGTGTGTCCGTGTGTGTGTTTGTGTGCACTGTATGTGATCGGTCGCTAATATTGCACATTTATTATCATATTCTCATATCTATTATAGAATAAACCCTGCTATTTTCCTAATTATTGTTTAATTTATTTGCAGGCCCAGTTCTAAAGAAGAAGAGAAACAAGCCCCAAAGCCCATCAAAATTCTGATTTAATTCAGAATTAATTTGAAATCAGAAGATCAGGGCAGATCGAGGCAGATCAGAGGGGATATAATCGGTTAAACATCGGTTAAAATGGATCTTTACAAATCAATCGGTTTAAAGCCAGAGTTAAAAGGCCGTTTTATCAAAATCAGAAGCTGCAACGGGAAATCCAGAACCAGATAAAGCTAAATCTAAAAACGTGGAGTTGTACCCCCTGCTGTGGCCACCTGGCCATAGCCAGGCCGCGGATCCGCGGCTCTTTGATCGAGATAAGGGGAGCTTTTGCTCCCTTTATCTTCTCACACCTCCCCCCTCTGGGTTTTTGCCTATAAAAGGCAGGTTTTTCACCGTAAATGACGATGACCATTCAGAGATAGGATTTAGTCCAGTTTTTCATTCTTTATAGTGTAGGTTTTTGTTTTCTTTTCATGTAATTTTTATTTCTTTGTAAGTATAGTTTAGACTGAGATTCATGTAAGTAAGAGAGAGAAGCTTATGTTGAGAGTGACACCGATGTACCTCCTCCTTTCTTCCATCGTTTCTGCAAGCAATAAAAGGTAACTTTTTTTTTGTTTATCTTTACTTTTGTTTCCTTCTTCTTTCTACTTTTCCTCTTTCGGTTATGATGAGAATTCAAGTGAATGTAGAAGCATCAGTTTAACAATGTTTGTGTGAGTGCCAACGATATTTCATGATGATGTTCTCCTCCTCAAGACTCCGTATCATTTCATTCTTGTTCATCTTGATGATGTAATGCGAATGGGGACTGAGCTCGATCTTATGGCTTATGCGTTGAACGCCTCCGAAGTAAGGTAGAACATGCAAGGGTTCCAGGTAAGTCATCAACCAAAGTAGGTAAGTATTTCTTTAATCTTTTCTTTCTTTTATTTTATTTCTTTAGTTTATATCACCAACACCAATAACACCCAACTCTTTCATCACTCATTTCGATTACTTTGTATATGTCTATTTTCTGTTTTTCTCCACCTTCTCATTCTACCACTTTCTTCCTAACTTGACTTTAACTCTTTTTCATTTTCTTTTTAAGAACTAAAGAACTGTAACCATACTTTGTAGCCTAAAAGAGAACTTACTAAAAAGCTTCCATCGCTAGTTCCTCCTTGTGGATCATGACCCGCATAGCCACTTGCTATTGCAGTAGAATTGAGTAACTTGCACTCTTTAATTTAAAAGTTCTGAAATTCTGTATTTGCGTGCAGGTTCAATCTCAATCAAATTTTGGCACCGTTACCGGGGTAGGACGGTAAGTAATTCTCTTTAAAGCTTACATTTTTGGTTAACTTTCTTCTTTATTTTTTGTACAGATTTAACAACAAGGAATTCTTGCTGTAGTGGACACATAAGTGGCCTTAGACTCTGCTCAAGAAAGCAGAGCGAAGAAGCCCTCAGATTTGCTACAGTCCTTTGATAAACTGAGTGAACTACTATCCTGTATTTTCTGCAGGTTAGCTGAATTGCGTAGTTTAAGTATCTGTAGCATTTATTTTCTTATTTGACTCACTATATATATATTTCTAACACAACAGTAAAAAGTTGATTGTAAATGCTGAATTGCGTAGTTTAAGTATCTGTAGCATTTAAGCACGTGTCTATTTCATTACATTTTCTATTTACTGTTGAAGAGTGCTGGAGCCAAGGTATGTGTACATAGCGTTTAGTATAAGGTTCATTTTTGTATGAAATATTGCTTGAGTGTTACTTTTTTCTATATACTTGTACACTGCACTAAATTGATTTAAGGGCTTGTCCTATAAATAAGATAAGGTGGGGAAGTCATTACCCACCCTTAGCCCACAAACAATCTCCTCACTTACTAACTCAAGCCTAACTAAAATGAGTAGACGTTAGCCCTAGGGACATCTCGGACTCAATTAGGAGAAATCCTAAGGGGAAAGGTGTTGGAATTTGACTCCTGCAAAATCAGTGTTTAGGAAGGGAAGTAAGGGCCGAAAGCCCGAAGGTTGGTGGTTACTTAATTAAGGAACGTCTTTGGCGGATAACCTCCCACCAATCTTGCCCTGACCTAGCTGACTAGCCTATGGTCAAAGTCTGCATTATACCTCCTATGGACAGTCTAACCAGTTAGGAGTCGTCTAGGTCAAAGGTCTACCCTAACTTAGGTTAGAATTTTTTCTTTTTTGTTTGCCTATTTGTTTGTTTTTTTTCTTTGTTTGTGTTTTTTGTGTGATATGGCTTATAACAACAATTTTTTCAATTTTAATGGTAATCTATATTACACACTAACCTCTTTTTCGGATATTACCAACCCGGCATATCATAACTTTAACCAACCTAGTGTGCCAGATTGGTCTTATCTGAATCAATATAACCCATGCCCCCAATCTTATAACCATAATTTCTAAAATAATTTCAACTCTTCACAGAGTTAGTGGGGATTCCCCCCTAGTCTAATTTTCAACTAACTTGTTCTCCTTATCCACCTTGTCCAAAATATTTCCAAGATTCATACTCAGTTCCACCAGTCCAAAATAGAAAACCATCAATTTTGGAAATGAGTATGCGTGAGTCGAAACAAAAATCACAAAATCTGATGGACTCACAATTTCACCACCAATTCTAAAACAACACTTCATCTTTTTAACAAAACGATGAACCAATCAACTATGAAAAGATGCTTGAAGCCATAACTCAAGCTCAAAACGCTTGTAATCATGACATAGATATGATGGTCCAAACTCTACGTTCTCACCGTTTGGCCAGTTCTGATGTCGCTAACCATTCTGTTAGAGCCGAAGAGTCATGTTGTTTTGGAACACAAGGTTCCATTTTAGCACAATCATTTGAATTTGCCCAAACTCCAAATTTTGAAAGTGACATTGATAGTTTGGCAAGTTATCCCTTTCCTGAAATTGAACTTAAGAATGAATATGATCATGAATCTCAACTTGATTCAATTCTACTTCCTGATTTAATTATGACTCCAGTGTCTTCACCTGATTTCAATCTTTTTCCCGAGTCAACATTGGATCCGGTGCTAATTCATAATGAAATTGAATCGCCTATATTTGATGATCATTTTATTGAACTTGATCAATTTCATACTTTTAAAAGTCCCATTGACAAATTGGCAAGTTCTCATTTTTATGAAATTGAACTCAATGAGAAATGGGACCTAGATTCTCAAATTTGTAATCCAGTTCAAATTCCCGAATCAATATTGACTCCTGCTTTGTTACCCGATTTGAGTAATATTTTAGAGTCAGTTTTTATTTCCACACCTGTCATTCTTGAACTTGAATCACCAATATATGTCACATTTCATTATGGGAAAATGAATATGGACTTGAGTCTCAACTTCTTGATTTGGACCAACTTCCTTAACCAATCTCAACTCCTGAACCTTTACTTGACTTAAGTCACTTTCCTGAGTCGGTATTAGTTTCCGTACTTCCTAAGTCCAAGTCAATCATTCCATCTTTTCACACTCCATTTTGGGACAAGGTGGTTGACAAAATTGACTCCGAAATTAATTATAGAATTTCAAAATTAGATGGGGTCAAATTTTTAATAAAAATCCTTTATGTATACATAATTTTAGTGGGTTATATTAGAGAGATTTCTGGCGGGTTCCTCTAAACTTCATGCAAAGTCGATTGAGGCTTAACCTGCACAAAAAATACGGATTTTTAGATCTTATAATAAAAACGTGCAAGTGCTCAATACTTCCGCTATAGCAAGTGGCTAATGCGGTCGTGATCCACAAGGAGGGTTTGCGATGGAAGCGTTTACAGTTTATTGAAATCGTTATCAAAACTAAGCGAAGGTTCTTCTCTGTTTATGTTATGAAAATGAAAAATAGTTATTGGTTAATGTTAAGAAGAAAGTGGTAGAATAGAAAGTGGAGAAATCAGAAAACGGTGAACGAAAGTGACAAGGAAGTGAAAAGGATGATTTAGAAGAGGTATTGTGTTTGTGATTTAATTTACAGAAATAAAAGAAAAGAAATAAAAACAATTGCTTACCTCCTTTTCGTCAAAAGCTTACCTCGAGTTTTCAGCAACGATTTTACCTTGAAGTGGAGGCATTCAGCGCATAGCCCATAAGAGTCGAGTGTTTGGTCTCTTCCACATTACATCATCAAGATACGCAAGCATGAAATGTTACGGAGAGACTCACAATTCCATCGTCATGAGCTATCGGTGGCACTCGCAAAGGCAAGGCTCTTTCGATGCTTTTAGACTCACTTGGAGACGATTGTACGAAAAAGAAAAGTAAAATAGAAAAGAAGAAGAAGAAGACTAAATAGAAGTGCATACACAAAAAGAACATCGATTCGATTTCATTACAATCAAAGAAAAGAAAGAGAACCTTACACCATTGTCACTATAGCTCAAGCATCATTCTTGTTCTTCGATGAAAGTCGATCTCCTCTGAATTACATAAATGAAAATTACAATTACATGAAAAAGGAAAAACAAAAACCTAAACTAAGAAATAGAAAACTAGTCTAAAATCCTAACTCTGCATTCCCCTCCATTTTCAGTGCACAATATGGCCTTTTATAGGCAGAAACCCTAACAACCAAGATCCCGGGGAGGTCGGGGAGTTCACGCTCCCCGTAACTCCCCAGGATTGCCGCAAAATTGTGGCTTGGGCCACAATTCTGCGGCAAGGGTGTGGCCAGGTGGCCACACCCTGTTGGTGGGTCTGTCCGGGGTCTTCTTCTGGCTTTATCCTTTGTTGGTTTTGTCATTGGAGCTCCGGATTCTGATGAAATGACCTTGGATTTCTTGGCTTTAACCGATCGATTCTGAGAGGATTCTTCTCAACCGATTTCAACCTCTTGTTTTTGCCCTGATTTTATTTGTGCGAATTAACTCTGATTTAATTCAGAATTCTGGTGGGCTTTTGGGCTCATTTCTCTTCATCTCCTTAAGGATTGGGCCTGCAAATAAATTAGACAAATAATTAGGACAATGCAGGCTTTTATTCTAAAATAAGTATGGAAATGTGACATTAAATATGCAACATTAGTGACCAATCACACCCCCATACCTATCTTTCTTTTGCTCGTCCTCGAGCAAAACAACTAAGCTATACTAATGATTATTAGACGACTTTCGCAGGTCACGCGATTGCACTGAGCATGTGCAACAAGCCGTTAAACCTCTAGGTTCCTCCTAGAGGACGAGTTTTGTCTCGTGAGGGTTTTCAGCGGATTGCACCCACAAAATCCATAAAGAAAGGGAAATAAAGAGTTAGTATTTTCGAAAAGCATTTTGAAAGAGAAAAATATTTGAAATATGATTGTAAGATCTAAGCAATCTATAAGTTATAGGAAAACCGAATTTTTCATTCCTAAACTTAGTCTCTACTCAAAAATTTGTTATCAATAAAAGTAAGGAGTCAAATTGTACTTCTCATCTAGTCTATTACTTTACCCTAAGTCATATGCACCTTGTGACTGTGAAAATTTTGACTAAGGGTTCATTGACTCTAACTCTTATGCCTTATTTATTTATATATATACTTTTTTTGTGGTATTATTCCTTAGTTCTATTAGGCTTTCTAATCTGCCCATGTAACGAGCCTCTAATCGATGACTCCCAAACCAAACGGTCTTAGGGCACCAGGTGAGAAGACACCCCTAGGACTTAAGGACTCGAGCAGACAAGGCCACAAAACTAAGGATTTTATTATATGAACCTCTTTTAGGCGTGAATACTCATGCTTTATTAGGCACAGATACCCAGCTTAATCAGAGGATCTAATCATCTTTCGCATAAATACTAAGGCTTGCTTAGGCCAAAGCACCTAGCTAATCAATAATTAGACTTATTCATTTTTTTCTCAAACTTATCTAATTATCTTTCGCATAAATACTAAGGCTTGCTTAGGCCAAAGCACCTAGCTAATCAATAATTAGACTTATTCATTTTTTTTCTCAAACTTATCTAATTATCTTTCGCATAAATACTAAGGCTTGCTTAGGCCAAAGCACCTAGCTAATCAATAATTAGACTTATTCATTTTTATATATATATATATATTTTTATAAGGCATAAGAATCTTTGTTTTTGAACCCTAAGTGTGTAAGTGTATGAAGTGTGCATATTTCATCAAGGTAAAGATCAAGACTAAATTACTTTGACAAATTATCTTCCTAACTCTATAAATCAAACAAATAATCTTATTTTGACCAAGTATAAGAAATCCTAATTTGGATTTTCCTATTCCTTAAAATTAACTTAATTTCTTACAAAGATAAGTCAAAATATTGTTTCTATTTTTCAAAAAGTTTTTAAAAGTAAAGAACAGTGTTTTTTTTTTTATTTTTTTATTTTTAAAGAAAAAGAAAAGTTATGTTAGACCCTCCCCCACACCTATCTCATGCATTGTCCTCAATGTATGAATTAATGCATAGATGCATGAAAAAGACGAAAGGGAAGGAACAGGTTACCTTAAGGTGGTGGTTCCGGTGGTGGTCTGATTGGTCCACGAAACGCGGCCCAATCAACTTTTCTTAGGTCTCGGAGGAACCCACCAGCACTATCTTTAATATGACCCACTAAAAAGATAAATCCATTAAGAATTTTTATTAAAAATTGAACCCCATCTAATTTCCAAATTTCATAATTGATTTCGGAGTCAAATTTGTCAACCACCTCGTCCCAGAATGGAGTATGAAATGATAGAACAGTTGACTTGGACTCAGGAAGAACAGGAACTAATACCGACTCAGGAAGGTGACTTAAGTCAAGTAAAGGTTCAAGAGTCGAAATTGGTTCAGAAATTGGGTCCAAGTCAAGAAGTTGAAACTCCAGTCCACATGTATTTTCCAACAATGGAATGTGACCTAATATGGGTGATTCCAGTTCAGGAAGGATAGGTGGAGGAATCAAAACTGACTCTAGAATATTATTCAAGTTTGGTAATACAACAGGAGTCAATATTGATTCAGAAAGTTGAACTGGATCACATATGTGAGAATCTAGGTCACATATCTCATTGAGTTCAATATCAAAAATTGGAGAACTTGCCAATTTATCCATGGGATTTTCAAAATTGTAAAGTTGGTCAAGTTCAACACGATCCTCAAATATAGGTGATTCAATTTCTTTATGAATTGGCACAGGATCCAATGTTGACTCTGGGAAAAGATTGAAGTCAGGTGAAGATACCGGAGTCATAATCGAATCAGGAAATGGAATTGAATCACGAAGTTGGGGTTCAGGATCATAATCATTTTCAAGTTCTATTTCAGGAAAAGGAAAACTAGCCAAACTATCAATATTATTTGGAGTTTGGGTATGTTCACATGGTTGTTCTGAAATATAATCTTGATTTCCAAAACTACATGACTCTTCGGCTCTAATAGAATAGTTAGTGACATCAGGACGGTGGGAACGTAGAGATTCGACCATCATATCTATGCCACGATTACGAGTGTTTTGAGCCTGAGTCATGGCTTCAAGCATCTTTCATAGTGGATAGGTTCATTGTTTTGATGAAAAGATGAAGAATTGTCTTGGAAGTGGTAGTGAAATTGTGAGTCCATCAGATTTTGGGATTTGTGTTTGGACTCACGCATACTCATTTCCATAATTGATGGTTTCCTATTTTGGACGGGTGGAACTGAGTATGAACCTTGAACATAATATGGACTGGTGGAGAAGGAGGGCAAGGTGGTTGGAAATTATGCTCGGGGGAGTTGAATCCCCACTGACTCGGTGAAGAGTTAAAATCATTATGGAAATTATAGTTATTAGATGGGGGATATGGGTCATATTGATTCGGATAAGACCAATCCGACACACTAGGTTGGTTAAAGTCATGATATGCCGGGTTGGTAATATCCGAAAAAGAGTTTGATGTGTAATATGGATTATTATTATAGTTGAAAAAATTATTATTATAGTCCATATCACACAATATAATACAAACAAAGAAAAACAACCAATAAACAAACAAAAAAGAAAAAATTCCAGCCTAGGTTAGGGTAGACTTAGGACCTAGACGACTCCTAACTGGTTAGACTGTCCACGGGAAGTCTAATGTAGACTTTAACCACAAGCTAATCAGCCAGGTCAGGGCAAGGTTGGTGGGAGGTTTTCCGTCAAGGACGTTCCTTAATTAAATAACCACAACCTTCGGGCTTTCGGCCCTCAATCCCTTTCCTAGACACTGATTTTGCAAGAGTTAGGTTCCAACATTGTTCCCCCTTAGGATAATCTCCTAATTGAGTCCGAGATGTCCCTAGGGCCAACGTCTACTCGATTTTAGTTAGGCTTGGGTTAGTGAGTGCTTGGATTCTGATTTTTGGGCTAAGGAAGGGTGATTAAATCCCCACCTTATCTTGTTACTGGGTGGTGCCCTTAAGATAAGTTTTTGTGCAAGTGTACAAGATAAATAAGATGCACTCTAAGTGATATAAATCAACCAAGAGATAGTCCAATTCTAGATGCAATGCAAACATACCTTGCTCCAGCACTCTTCAACAGTAAAAGTAAATGAATTGAAAAGACACGTGCCTAGAAATGCAAATGTCTAATCAACTTTTAACGATTACAACCAATTTTTTACTGTTGACTTTATTAAGCAGGTATAGGGTGAATAATACAGGAAATTAAGTAATGCAGCAGAAGTATTTTGCAGAATCAGAGACCCTGCAGAAAAATGATCAGTAGTGCACTCCTTATTGCCGCAAATTTGCGGCAAAAGCTAGGATTTTGCGGCAATTTGGAGGGATCCTGGTCTCTGCTTTCGAGAGCAGAGGCCCAGGTCCACTTATATGTTACTGCAATGCAAAGTTCCTGTTTTCTTCAACCTGTAACCTGCAACAGAGAAGAAGATTCGTTTAGTTCTAAAAAATTTGCAATAAAAAGAGTTTCAATAAAAACCGTTTTACCCTCCCCGGCAACGGCACCAAATTTGATTGAGGCTTAACCTGCACAAAAAATACGAATTTTTAGATCTTATAATAAAAACGTGCAAGTGCTCAATACTTCCGCTATAACAAGTGGCTAATGCGGGTCGTGATCCACAAGGAGGGTTTGCGACGGAAGCGTTTACAGTTTATTGAAATCGTTATCAAAACTAAGCGAAGGTTCTTCTCTGTTTTATGTTATGAAAATGAAAAATAGTTATAGGTTAATGTTAAGAAGAAAGTGGTAGAATAGAAAGTGGAGAAATCAGAAAACGGCGAACGAAAGTGACAAGGAAGTGAAAAGGATGATTTAGAAGAGGTATTGTGTTTGTGATTTAATTTACAGAAATAAAAGAAAAGAAATAAAAACAATTGCTTACCTCCTTTTCGTCAAAAGCTTACCTCGAGTTTTCAGCAACGATTTTACCTTGAAGTGGAGGCATTCAGCGCATAGCCCATAAGAGTCGAGTGTTTGGTCTCTTCCACATTACATCATCAAGATACGCAAGCATGAAATGTTACGGAGAGACTCACATTCCATCGTCATGAGCTATCGGTGGCACTCGCAAAGGCAAGGCTCTTTCGATGCTTTTAGACTCACTTGGAAGACGATTGTACGAAAAAGAAAAGTAAAATAGAAAAGAAGAAGACTAAATAGAAGTGCATACACAAAAAGAACATCGATTCGATTTCATTACAATCAAAGAAAAGAAAGAGAACCTTACACCATTGTCACTATAGCTCAAGCATCATTCTTGTTCTTCGATGAAAGTCGATCTCCTCTGAATTACATAAATGAAAATTACAATTACATGAAAAGGAAAAACAAAAACCTAAACTAAGAAATAGAAAACTAGTCTAAAATCCTAACTCTGCATTCCCCTCCATTTTCAGTGCACAAGATGGCCTTTTATAGGCAGAAACCCTAACAACCAAGATCCCGGGGAGGTCGGGGGAGTTCACGCACCCCGTAACTCCCCAGGATTGCCGCAGAATTGCGGCTTGGGCCGCAATCTGCGGCAAGGGTGTGGCCAGGTGGCCACACCCTGTTGGTGGGTCTGTCCGGGGTCTTCTTCTGGCTTTATCCTTTGTTGGTTTTGTCGTTGGAGCTCCAGATTCTGACGAAATGACCTTAGATTTCTTGGCTTTAACCGATCGATTCTGAGAGGATTCTTCTCAACTGATTTCAACCTCTTGATTTTGCCCTGATTTTATTTGTGCGAATTAACTCTGATTTAATTCAGAATTCTGGTGGGCTTTTGGGCTCATTTCTCTTCATCTCCTTAAGGATTGGGCCTGCAAATAAATTAGACAAATAATTAGGACAATGCAGGCTTTTATTCTAAAATAAGTATGGAAATGTGACATTAAATATGCAACATTAGTGACCAATCATTTATCTTATAGGTACCTTTTAAAGAAAAGTGGATACTTGATAGTGGGTGTTCCAAACACATGACCGGACACATTCAACTACTGTCTTCCGTTCAAATCAAAAAGGGAGGTACAGTGATATTTGGAGACAATAACAAAGGAAAGGTTATTGGTACCGGCATAGTTGGTAATATTTCAAAACCCCTTATTGAAAATGTTCTTTTGGTAAGTGGTTTAAAACACAATCTATTAAGTATTAGTCAATTATGTGATAAGGGTTATAAAATTGTTTTTGAAAAAGATGCATGTCTTATTTATGATACTAATATGAAATATGTTTTATTTAAAGGTTTTCGTAACAATAACATTTATGAGTTATCAATAACATGCATATCATCTAATGATAATTTATGTTTACGTGCTTCTAATAATGACTATTTTTTATGGCATAAAAGATTTGGTCATTTGAATATGAAAACTATTTTTAAGATTTCTAAATTTGATTTAGTTAAAGGTCTTCCAAAAATTGCTTTTAAAAAGGATTATTTTTGTGATTCTTGTCAATTAGGAAAACAAGTTAAATCATCTTTTAAATCTAAAGATTTAGTTTCTGCTAATAGACCTTTGGAATTGTTGCATTTGGATTTATTTGGTCCTACTCGTGTTTCTTCTTTAAACAAGAGTAGATATGTTTTTGTTATTGTTGATGATTATTCACGTTTTTCATGGGTCATTTTTCTAAAAAATAAAATGATACTTTTGATGAATTTGCAAGTTTTTGTAAAAGAATTCAAAATCAAAAGTCTCTAAACATAGTCACTATTCGAAGTGATCATGGAGGAGAATTTGAGAATGAATCTTTTTCAAATTTTTGTGATAAGTATGGTATTACACATAACTTTGCATTTCCTAGAGCATCTCCTCAAAATGGTGTTGTAGAGAGAAAGAATAGGACTTTGCAAGAATGTGCTAGAACTATGCTTATGGACAGTAATTTACCAAAATATTTTTGGGCTGAGGCTATTGCTACTGCATGTTATGTTTTAAATCGTGTTCTTATTCGACCTTTTTTAAACAAAACATCTTATGAATTGTTTTATAACAGGATTCCAAAAGTTTCTTAGTTTAAGATTTTTGGATGTAAATGCTTTATCTTAAATACAAAAGATGCTTTAGATAAATTTGATGCTAGATCCAATGAAGGTATTTTTGTTGGATACTCTACTCAAAGTAAAGCATATAGAATATTTAATAAGAAAACATTTACTATTGAAGAATCATTACATGTTAAATTTGATGAATCCTTGACTAAGCCTATTTCTAATACTTCTCCACATGATGATGATCATATTATAGATACTCCTATTGATAATATTGTTATATCTTCTGTTGATACTAACATTTCTAAGGATGATGAGACTTCTACCGAGTTACCGAAAGCATATGTAGAAGTAAGAAATCATCCACGTGATTTGGTTATTGGAGATATAAATCAAGGCGTTCAGACGAGATCCAAGTTGAACTACATGACACAAATTGCCTTCATATCACTCATTGAACCAAAGAATATCAAAGAAGCATGTGCGAATGATTTTTGGACCATTGCCATGCAAGAAGAGTTGAACCAATTTGTCAGAAATGATGTTTGGGATCTTGTACAACGTCCTACTGATCATCCAGTCATCGATACCAGATGGGTCTTTAAGAACAAACTCGATGAATCAGGTGAAGTCATTAAGAACAAAGCAAGGTTAGTAGCACAAGGATACAATCAAGAAGAAGGTATTGATTTTGATGAAACTTATGCACCACTAGCTAGGCTTGAATCTATTCGTATTTTACTTGCTTTTTCTTGTTTTATGAATTTCAAACTATATCAAATGGATGTTAAAAGTGCCTTTTTAAATGGTATTATTAAGGAAACTGTTTATGTTGAACAACCTCCAGGTTTTGAACATGAAAAATTTCCAAACCATGTTTTTAAACTTAAGAAAGCTTTATATGGTTTAAAACAAGCACCCCGTGCTTGGTATGATAGATTAAAAAGTTTTCTTTTAAATTCTGATTTTAAGATGGGAAGAGCAGATACAACTCTCTTTATTAAACATGTTGATAAAGATATCTTAATCATTCAGATTTATGTTGATGACATTTTATTTGGATCTACTAACGATAATCTTTGTCAAGAATTTTCTAAGACCATACAGAGTGAATTTGAGATGAGCCACATGGGCGAACTTACTTACTTTCTCGGTCTGCAAATAAAACAAATGAAGGATGGAATCTTCATTTCCCAGTGCAAGTATGCAAAGGAACTGCTAAAAAGATTTGGCATGGAAAATTCTGGTCATAAGAATACTCCCATGAGTACGACAACATTTTTAGACAAAGATGAAAATGGTAAGAATGTTGATCAGAAACTCTATAGAGGTATGATTGGTTCTTTACTATACATTACTTCAAGTAGACCTGATATAATGTTCAGTGTATGCTTATGTGCTACATATCAGTCAAATCCTAAGGAATCACATCTTAAAGCAGTGAAAAGGATTTTTAGATATTTAAATAACACACTCAATTATGGTTTATTTTATCTCAAATCAAGCACATTTGATTTACTATCATATAGTGATGCTGATTTTGCTGGATGTAAATCTGATCGGAAGAGTACTAGTGGTACTTGTCACTTTTTGGGACATTCACTAGTATCATGGTTCAGTAAAAAGCAAAATTCTGTATCATTATCAACAACCGAGACAGAATATATAGCTGCTAGTGTTGCATGTGCTCAAATTATATGGATGAAATAAACCCTACTTGATTATGGCATGACTATCACAAACTCACCTATTATGTGTGATAATACTAGTGCTATTAATTTATCTAAAAATCCAGTTCATCATTCACGTACCAAACACATTGATATTAGACATCACTTTTTACGTGACCATGCTTTAAAAGGTGACATTTCTTTAAATTTTATATCAACTGATAATCAAGTTGCAGATATTTTCACAAAGCCTCTTAAAGTAGATACTTTTATGAAATTTAGAAGAGATTTGGGTATTTGCAATTTTTCTGATTTTTAAAAAAAAATTTTAAGGCATTTTTTACATAATTAGTCGACTTATTAATTCTTATTAGTCGACTTATACAGGCCCTAGTCGACTTGACAGTAACCCAGTCGACTAATTTGCATTAACAGAGACATAGCTTTTTGATTTTTCAAAACTTAGTCGACTACTTGATTTACTAGTCGACTAGTCAATGTATTAGTTGACTAATAACAAATTTCAAGTCGACTAATTCTGTCATATTCTGTGTTCTGTTTTTCGGATTTAAGTTTCGAACCCGACCCATTTTTCTTTAACTGTGGATCCAATATCTCTCTCTTTTAATCCTCACCCTTAATATCATTCTACGTTTGATCTCAACCACTCATTCCAAACTTTCTCTTCACAAAACCCTAGATTTTCCCACTTTCTCTCATCCAGCCGATTCCTCCAGTCGACTACAGGGAGCGCCAGCAGTGACTGCAGCAGTGACCTATTCCTTCCCTTCTCTTTCAAAATCTTGGTAATCTCTTTCAAATCCCTTCCATTTCCTTTCAGTTCTTGTGTTCTATTCCATCAATTTCAGTGCTCAACATGTCTAAGTCAAAGAAAACTAAGTTACTCCATCTAGTTCATCTTCACAAGTTGATTTTAGGGCATTTCTAAAGAATCCTGCCCTAGAAGAGGATTACATTAGACTTTCCTCCTTAGAAATACTCCCCAGTAGATTTGTTAAATATGAGGATTTTCATCACTATGACATTGTCTCATATTTGCAAAATTGTGGATTGTTTCATATGTTTTCTACTGATTCAAGACAAGGATACTATCCATTCTTAATTTACTTGTTTTATACTAATTTAACCTATGAAGATAATGAGGACGATGTCCATATTTACTCATTGGTTAAAGGTAATAACATTAAATTATCCCAAAAATCAATCGGCCGTATCTTGTCTATTCCTTATCACGGTCTCTTGCTTGATGATATTACCATGGATGATGAGGAAGTCTTAAGTAATATCTTTCTATCTGGACAAGGATTACCTATGACCAACAACAAGTTAAAACCAATTCCCCGTCTCATAGGTCGTATCCTTGCATACAATATTTGTCCCAAAACTGGAAGCTACAATTACTATTCACGAGAGTTAGCCACTTGCGTCTATGCAATTATGGCTGGCCTCGATGTTAATTGGGCAAAAATTGTATTTGATACCATGGTTAAGTCACATACTTCATTCCTTCCTTATGGAGCTTTTTTGACACATGTATTTCGGAAATTTCATTGATCTTGATTCCGAAACTAGTGTCATTAAGGTATTCGAACTGTTTGATCGTGCTGCTATTCACCGTATGAAACTTACTGATATTCCTCCTCCTCCTCCACAACAACCATCTTCACCTCCACAAAGTTTCACACAACCTCCATCTTCCTCTACCCAACCTCCTTTCACTGAACCACCTCCAAACCAACCACCTTCTTCTCACACTGATGCATTCTACAATTCACTGTCTGTTGAGATTGCCTCTCTTCATGTCCAACAACAAGTTCTTCAAGACACTCAGAATCAAGTGCTTCAAAATCAGTCTTTTATGATGACACATTTTCCGCCACCTCTCCTCCTCCCGGATCCGACCTTTGAAGATTATGGCGTTGGCATTTCTTCGTGTTTTTTGTTTTTGCAGTTTTTACCTTTTTTATGTATTTTTCTATTTTCAGACTCTTTTTAATATGTATTTCCATATGAAAACAGTGTTTATTTATGTATGTTTTCTGCTTTTTGTTAATGACAAAAGGGGAGAACTTTTGTGTTATGTGTTATGTTTGTGTTATATTATAAATCTGTTGCAAATTTGTTCTGCATGTGTATTTGATTCATGTGTTCTGTTTCATATACATAAATCTGTTATGTAAAAATCTGAAATTTTGTGACAAGGACATATGACATATGTGTTATCAAATATATATGGATACTGACATATGACAATGCAGGGAAGGGGAAACTTAACACTTTCTGCAGGAGCAAACAAGAAAACTTGATTATATATATATCATTTTGTTATAACATATTTACTGCAGGGGGAGTTTTGCTGCAGGGGGAGTTATCACAAAACATGGGTTGTCATCATCAAAAAGGGGGAGAATGTTGAAGCCTACCAAATTGAGAATGTTGAAGCCTATCAAATGTTGAAGTGATTGGTCGCTAATGTTGCATATTTAAGTGTCATTCTCCATACTTATTATAGAATAAATCTTTGCATTGTCCTAATTAATTGTTTAATTTATTTGTAGGCCCATTCTTTAAAGAGATGAAGGGAAATGAGCCCAAAGCCCACCAAAATTCTGAATTAAATCAGAGTTAATTCACACTCAGTAAATCAGGGCAAAATCAAGAGGTTGAAAACTGGTTGAGAAGAATCCTCTCAGAATCGATCGGTTGAAGCAAAGATCAAGCAAGTTTGATTCAGATTCTGACTGGATACATTTTAGTATTCGAATCATAACTTTTGCTACAGAATCTCAATTCTTATGATTCAAGATGATCCAGAAAGCAGACTGATAGAGCTACAAATCTCATGTTGATCATTATTTCTGATTCTGTCAGTTGTTAAGTGATATTCAGCAATCAACACGCCAATAAACAGCAGATCAGAACTGAATATCCACCTCTACCCCCTCCATTTCTCCTATAAATACCTGCACTCAAAGGCAAAAGGGCGAATGCAGATTAGGATTTAGCTTAGTTTTCATTTCTTAGTTTAGGTTTTTAGTCTTTCTTTTTATGTAATTTTAGTTTTCATTTATGTAATTTAGAGGAGATCGACTTTCATCGAAGAACAAGACTGAAGCTTGAGCGGGAGTGACACCGGTGTAAGACTTGTTTCTTTTCTTTGATTGTAATGAAATCGAATCAAAGTTCTTTTTATATGTACTTCTTTTCAGTCTTCTTCTTCTTCTTTTCTATTTTACCTTTCTTTTTGGTACAACTGTCTTCCAAGTGAGTCTAGAAGCATCGAAAGAGCCTTGCCATTGCGAGTGCCATCGATAGCTCATGACGATGGAGTAGAGTCTCTCTCTGTATCATTTCATTCTTGAAGTAGTCTTGATGATGTAATGTGGATGAAGACCAACACTCAAATCTTATGGGCTATGCGCTGAATGCCTCCACTTCAAGGTAAAATCGTCGCTGCAGACTCAAGGTAAGCTTTTGACGAAGAGAAGGTAAGCAATTGTTTTTATTTCTTTTCTTTTATTTCTGTAAACTAAATCACAAACACCACTTCCTCCAAATCGTTTTCATTCTTCTTTCCACTTCATTTGTACTTTGTCGCTTTCTTTTGTTTTCTGATTTTTCACCTTCTTCATCCCCCGCTTTCTTTTTAACTTTAACTATAACTTTCTTTTTCTTTTTCTTAACTTTAAAAACAGAGAAGAACCTTCGCTTAGTTTTGATAACGATTTCAATAAAACTGTAAACGCTTCCATCGCAAACCCTCCTTGTGGATCACGACCCGCATTAGCCACTTGCTATAGCGGAAGAATTGAGCACTTGCACGTTTTTATTATAAGATCTGAATATCCGTATTTTTTGTGCAGGTTTAGCCTCAATCAAATTTTGGCGCCGTTGCCGGGGAGGGTAACATGTTTTTTATTGAAATCTGAAATTTTTTTTTTTGAAATCTGAATTTTTTTTAGAGCTAAACGAATTTTCTTCTCTGTTGCAGGTTCAGGGCAAGCAAAGTAGAAATAAAGGATTGCAGAAACATATAAGTGGTCTTGGGTCTTTGTTCCAAAAAACAGAGACCAAGGACCCTCTGAATTGCCGCGCTTTCGTGGCTTTTGCCGCGTTTTCGCGGCAAGGAGGAGTGCACTACTAACCATCTTTTTGCAGGGCAGCTTGCTTTGCAAAATTCTAGCTTTCTGCAACTCTATTTTCTTTTATATGCCATAACATAAACCTGCTAATAATCAACAGTAAAAGATTCGTTGAAAGTTAA
The DNA here is from genome assembly GCA_038442645.1 of Agave tequilana. Lineage (NCBI taxonomy): Eukaryota > Viridiplantae > Streptophyta > Magnoliopsida > Asparagales > Asparagaceae > Agave > Agave tequilana. Next base: position 34,966 of record JAVJIF010023862.1, read on the forward strand.
AAATTGATTAGACATTTGCATTCTAGGCACAAGTCTTTTCAATTCTTTTACTTTACTGTTGAAGAGAGCTGGAGACAAGGTATGTATGCATAGCATATAGTTTAGGAAACATTCTTGGGTGATTTTGCTTTTGAATGCTACTTTTCTATATCTTGCACACTTGCACGAATCAATTCTAAGGGCAAAACCCAAATCTAGATAAGGTGGGGATTTGATCACCCTTCCTTAGCCCAAAAACAATCTCCAAGCACTCACTAACCCAAGCCTAACTTAAAATGAGTAGACGTTGGCCCTAGGGACATCTCGGACTCAATTAGGAGATTATCCTAAGGGGGAAAAATGTTGGAATCTAACTCCTGCAAATCAGTGTCTAGGAAAGGGATTGAGGGCCGAAAGCCCGAAGGTTGGTGGTTATTTAATTAAGGAACGTCTTTGACGGAAAACCTCCCACCAACCTTGCCCTGACCTGGCTGATTAGCTTGTGGTTAAAGTCTACATTAGACCTCCCGTGGACAGTCTAACCAGTTAGGAGTCGTCTAGGTCCTAAGTCTACCCTAACTTAGGCTAGAATTTTTTCTTTTTTGTTTGTTTATTTGTTTGTTTTTTCTTTATTTGTATTCTATTGTGTGACATGGACTATAATAATAATATTTTCAACTACAATAATAATCCATATTACACACCGACTTCATTTTCGGATATTACCAACCCGGCATATCATAACTTTGACCAACCTAGTGTGCCGGATTGGTCTTATCCGAATCAATATGACCCATACCCCCCATCTAATAACTATAATTTCCATAATGATTTCAACTCTTCACCGAGTCAGTGGGGATTCACCTCCCCCGAGCATAATTTCCAACCACCTTGCCCTCCTTCTCCACCCAGTCCACACTATGTTCAAGATTCATACTCAGTTCCACCCGTCCAAAATAGGAAACCATCAATTATGGAAATGAGTATGCGTGAGTCCAAACACAAATCCCAAAATCTGATGGACTCACAATTTCACTACCACTTCCAAGACAATTCTTCATCTTTTCATCAAAATAATGAACCTATCAACTATGAAAAGATGCTTGAAGCCATGAGTCAGGCTCAAAACACTCGTAATCATGACATAGATATGATGGTCGAATCTCTACGTTCCCACCGTCCTGATGTCACTAACTATTCTGTTAGAGCTGAAGAGTCATGTAGTTTTGGAAATCAAGATTCCATTTCAGAACAACCACTTGAACTTGCCCAAACTCCAAATTTTGAAAAAGATATTGATAGTTTAGCAAGTTTTCCTTTTCCTGAAATAGAACTTGAGAATGAATATGATCTTGAACCCCAACTTAGTGATTCAATGCTTCTTCTTGATTCAATAATGACTCCGGTATCTTCACCTGATTTCGATCTTTTCCCCGAGTCAACATTGGATCCTGTACCAATCCATAATGAAATTGAATCACCCATCTGTGAGGATCATATTGAACTTGACCAATTATACACTCTTGAAGATCCTATTGACAAATTGGCAAGTTCTCAATTTTTTGATATTGAAGTCAATGAGATATGTGACCTAAATTCTCATATCTGTGATCCAGTTCAACTTTCTGAATCAATCTTGACTCCTGTTGTGTTACCAAACTTGAGTAATGTTTTAGAGTCAGTTTTGATTCCTCCACTTATCATTCATGAACTGGAATCACCCACATTAAGTCACATTCCATTGTTAGAAAATACATGTGGACTGGAGTTTCAACTTCTTGACTTGGACCTAATTTCTGAACCTATTTCGACTCCTGAACCTTTACTTGACTTAAGTCACCTTCCTGAGTCGGTATTAGTTCCTGTCCTTCCTGAGTCCAAGTCAACTGTTCTATCATTTCATACTCCATTCTGGGACGAGGTGGTTGACAAATTTGACTCCGAAAACAATTATGGAATTTGGAAATTAGATGGGGTCAAATATTTAATAAAAATCCTTAATGGATTTATCTTTTTAGTGGGTCATATTAAAGATAGTGCTGGTGGGTTCCTTCGAGACCCAAGAAAAGTTGATTGGGCCATGTTTCGTGGACCAATCAGACCACCACCGGAACCACCACCTTAAGGTAACATTTTCCTTCCCTTTCGTCTTTTTCATGCATCTATGCATTAATTCATACATTGAGGACAATGCATGAGATAGGTGTGGGGGAGGGTCTAACATAACTTTTCTTTTTCTTAAAAAATAAAAATAAAAATAAAAAAATTGACATTTTTCTTTACTTTTAAAAAAAACTTTTTGAAAAATAGAAACAATATTTTGACTTATTTTTGTAAGAAATTAAGTTAATTTTAAGGAATAGGAAAATCCAAATTAGGATTTCTTATACTTGGTCAAAATAAGATTATTTGTTTGATTTATAGAGTTAGGAAGATAATTTGTCAATGTAATTTGGTCTTGATCTTTACCTTGATGAAATATGCACACTTCATACACTTACACACTTAGGGTTCAAAAACAAAGATTCTTATGCCTTATAAAAAAAAAAGAGAAAAAAAAAGAAAAATAAACAAATCTAATTATTGATTAGCTAGGTGCTTTGGCCTAAGCAAGCCTTAGTATTTATGCGAAAGATGATTAGATAAGTTTGAAAAAAAAATCCTCTGATTAAGCTGGGTATTTGTGCCTAATAAAGCATAAGTATTCACGCCTAAAAGAGGTTCATATAATAAAATCCTTAGTTTTGTGGCCTTTTTTGCTCGAGTCCTTAAGTCCGAGGGGTGTTTTCTCACCCGGTGCCCTAAGACCGTCTGATTTGGGAGTCATCGATTAAAGGCTCGTTACATGGGCAGATTAGAAAGCCTAAACTAAGGAATAATACCACCAAAATATATATATAAATAAATAAGGCATAAGAGTTAGAGTTAATGAACCCTTAGTCAAAATTTTCACAGTCACAAGTGCATATGACTTAGGGTAAAGTAATAGACTAGATGAGAAGTACAATTTGACTCCTTACTTTAAATTGATAACAAATTTTTGAATAGAGACTAAGTTTAGGAATGAAAAATTCAGTTTTCCTATAACTTATAGATTGCTTAGATCTTACAAATATATTTCAAATATTTTTCTCTTTCAAAATGCTTTTCGAAAATACTAACTCTTTATTTCCCTTTCTTTATGGATTTTGTGGGTGTAATCCGCTGAAAACCCTCACGAGACAAAACTCGTCCTCTAGGGGAAACCTAGAGGTTTAACGGCTTGTTGCACATGCTCAGTGCAATCGCGTGACCTGCGAAAGTGGTCTAATAATCCTTAGTATAGTTTAGTTGTTTTGCTCGAGGACGAGCAAAAGATAGGCATGGGGGTGTGATTGGTCGCTAATGTTGCATATTTAAGTGTCATTCTCCATACTTATTATAGAATAAATCTTTGCATTGTCCTAATTAATTGTTTAATTTATTTGTAGGCCCATTCTTTAAAGAGATGAAGGGAAATTAGCCCAAAGCCCACCAAAATTCTGAATTAAATCAGAGTTAATTCACACTCAGTAAATCAGGGCAAAATCAAGAGGTTGAAAACTGGTTGAGAAGAATCCTCTCAGAATCGATCGGTTGAAGCAAAGATCAAGCAAGTTTGATTCAGATTCTGACTGGATACATTTTAGTATTCGAATCATAACTTTTGCTACAGAATCTCAATTCTTATGATTCAAGATGATCCAGAAAGCAGACTGATAGAGCTACAAATCTCATGTTGATCATTATTTCTGATTCTGTCAGTTGTTAAGTGATATTCAGCAATCAACACGCCAATAAACAGCAGATCAGAACTGAATATCCACCTCTACCCCCTCCATTTCTCCTATAAATACCTGCACTCAAAGGCAAAAGGGCGAATGCAGATTAGGATTTAGCTTAGTTTTCATTTCTTAGTTTAGGTTTTTAGTCTTTCTTTTTATGTAATTTTAGTTTTCATTTATGTAATTTAGAGGAGATCGACTTTCATCGAAGAACAAGACTGAAGCTTGAGCTGGAGTGACACCGGTGTAAGACTTGTTTCTTTTCTTTGATTGTAATGAAATCGAATCAAAGTTCTTTTTATATGTACTTCTTTTCAGTCTTCTTCTTCTTCTTTTCTATTTTACCTTTCTTTTTGGTACAACTGTCTTCCAAGTGAGTCTAGAAGCATCGAAAGAGCCTTGCCATTGCGAGTGCCATCGATAGCTCATGACGATGGAGTAGAGTCTCTCTCTGTATCATTTCATTCTTGAAGTAGTCTTGATGATGTAATGTGGATGAAGACCAACACTCAAATCTTATGGGCTATGCGCTGAATGCCTCCACTTCAAGGTAAAATCGTCGCTGCAGACTCAAGGTAAGCTTTTGACGAAGAGAAGGTAAGCAATTGTTTTATTTCTTTTCTTTTATTTCTGTAAACTAAATCACAAACACCACTTCCTCCAAATCGTTTTCATTCTTCTTTCCACTTCATTTGTACTTTGTCGCTTTCTTTTGTTTTCTGATTTTTCACCTTCTTCATCCCCCGCTTTCTTTTTAACTTTAACTATAACTTTCTTTTTCTTTTTCTTAACTTTAAAAACAGAGAAGAACCTTCGCTTAGTTTTGATAACGATTTCAATAAAACTGTAAACGCTTCCATCGCAAACCCTCCTTGTGGATCACGACCCGCATTAGCCACTTGCTATAGCGGAAGAATTGAGCACTTGCACGTTTTTATTATAAGATCTGAATATCCGTATTTTTTGTGCAGGTTTAGCCTCAATCATGAAGCCTACCAAATTGAGAATGTTGAAGCCTACAAAGTTGAACAATTTTGATGATGGACAAGTGATGATGGACAAGCATTTATGATTACTCAACCTCACTTGAAGCCAGTTGAAGCTTATGGGAATTATTGGATATTTTTTGTGTAAATTTAGAAATATGTGAAAAGCCTTGAACACACACAAAATTCCTATATTAGTCGACTTGACCCTCTAGTATAGTCGACTACCCCTTCTATAGTCGACTTGCCAAAATTCCTAGTCGACTAGATCCTGCTAAAACAATTGACCAAGTCTCTGTTTGTTGTCTGTCAGGAAAATTAGTCGACTTGACCCCATTGTATAGTCGACTAACAGATACCCTAGTCGACTATAGATTTTCCCAAGTCGACTAATAACCCATACAAAAATTCCCTTGCTCTCTGTTTCTGTCTGACATGAAACTTAGTCGACTTATCAAACTTGTATAGTCGACTAACACCCTATATAGTCGACTAACATTGCCTATATAGTCGACTATATTCAGTTTTCCAGAAACCAAATGTCTGTATCAGTCAAAACATAGTCGACTAACCCCTTGTTGTAGTCGACTAATCAGTGAAAATTTTGTTCTGCTAGTCGACTAATCTCCTGTTCAAGTCGACTAATAACAGTTGTTAACTGCTGTGCAGTTGGTGAATTCTGGTGCGTTTTTCAACGTTTCAAAATTTAAATTTGGCCTGATAACTACCCTAACTTACTATGGATTTCACCTATAAATAGGGGTATTGTCCTAGGGTCAAAACACCAATTCAAATCCAAAGTTTTCAGCCTTAAACTCTGTCCAAAAATTCTGTTTTCTGAAAACTTGTTCTCTTTCAGTTTTCTTCACCAAATTCCAAAGTCCATTGTGAAGATTTATGAAATCCCTCCTATAAGAAACCTTGTCCACAAGCACATTCAATTTCAAGGCTTATAGGATCATTGTAATCATTCAAAGAAGATCATTGTACAAGGCGTCTTCTTGGAGTAGAAGAAAGTTGTACAAGGCGTTTGTTCTCTTGGTGTAAAGAGGAGTTGTGCACATTTGGCAAAGGGCGTTTGTCAAGTGGTGTACAAGGTATTGGTTGTGGGTGTACACAAATCAGGAAAGGAAAATCTCAAGCGGTTTGCTTGGGGACTGGATGTAGGTCACAAGGACCGAACCAGGATAACTCTCTTTTCTTTGCGTTTGAATTTTCTGAGTTTATCTTGTGTTTATTTTATTTCCTGCAAGTAATTTGATTTACAGTTTTTAAACACTATTCACCCCCCCTCTAGTGTTGTGTTGCTTTGATTATAGATCCTACACTATTCACCCCCCTCTAGGTGATTTCACTTCTTGAAGCTTAACTTTAATCCATGCATATATAACTTCATGAGTTTTGTCATCATCAAAAAGGGGAAGATTGTTGGCTCAGACGTCTTCCATTCTAGTTTTGATGATGATTAACTCATGTAGTTATGTTTACTAATAATCTTGTGATGTTTAGTTTCAGATCTCTTACCAAGATATTAGTAAGTGATTTGCTTCAACAAAGGAGTTTTGAAGCTTTCACATGATGATTCAAGAGCCCGAGCATCAAAGTTCATATCTAGCACTCTTTGGAGTCAAGCTCGGTGGATCACGGTTTGGATCGAGTCGACTTGGAGACGGCGCTCTACAAGAAGACTTCGATACTTTGTTTAGTTTATAGTTTAAATCCATTGTTAAAGATTAGATAGTGTGATATGCTCAAGTTCACAGCACACACACTTGTTTAAGTTTCATGTTTTGGTTTTCGGTTTTTGGTTTAACCGATCTTGGTTTTCATGAATAGATAGAATCAACAAGTTTACATGGTTTAATGTATATTAGATTTGTTCTATATACATCTATGATTCAACTATTTATACAAACTTAGTTTGATAGTCTATTTCATGAGTTTGGAATTTTGGTATTTTAACAAAACGTATTTTCGAATTTAACGTCAAAAACATTGATATATATATCTTTCATGTATATTGGATTATATCCATATACTACATACCTAAATGTTATTTCATATCATGTTTTTGTATTTGGATGAGTTTTGGACAAAACGAATTTTCAATTCAAAAATTCAAGTTTTGGAAAATACGGATTTTGATTTTCGGTAAAATTTTCATAACACAAAAATGCTTCAAATAGTTTGAAATGTGTTGAATTTTTCCACACATGTTTGTATATTAAAGTATTATACTGAAACTATTTTTGTTGATTTTTAGAGATTTTATGGGATTTATTTGGTAATTAAATACCTAGTTTTCAAATCTTTAAAATGCCCTGCCAGGCTCTGGCGGTCGACTGGACCGGTCGACCGGACCCAGAGTCGGTCAACCGGATTGGTCGACCGACGTGCACAAGAACGTGCACGCAGGCCAGCCCCTTGGGTCGGTCGACCGAGCGGTCGACCGACTGAAGGCAACCCACTCTCGGGTTGCCCCAGTCGATCGGGCGGTCGACCGGCCAGAGAGCCGTTGCTCTCTAGTTCTGGGCGCGGTCGATCAGGCGATCGATCGGCAGGCTCGACGGTCATTTTTTTGACCGTTGGCCGGTCAACCGGCCGGTCGACTGGAAGGTCAATTTTGAACTTGTCAGCTGCCAACTGGCAGAATTTTTATGGGGGCTATTTATACCCCATTTGAGGTTGGTTTTTGTTAAGACTTCCAAGAGCAAAATTTTCCCATTCTCTAGTGTTTTATTTCAAGTTTCAAAAAGAGTTTTAGAGCTTTAAATATTTGATCTTTATTTTGTTTTAAAGGATTGAAAAAATCAAAGAAAAATTGGATATTTAGGATATTGCTTTTGATCTTCATTTCAATCTTATTCTAGTTATTTTCTCAAGTATTTCTCTTTGTGTTTTTGTTTTCAAACTCTTTATTTTTCACACTTGAGCTTATCTACTATCCTATCTATGAGGATCTTTATTTTGTGGGAAAAATTGGTTTGTGGTTGAGATAGACCACCAAGTTGTAAACTTCTTTCTTTGTGATATCCCTCTAGTGAGAAGTGATTAATTTGTTATCCCTCTATTTGTGAGGTGATTGTAGAAGTTGTGGGTTGTCTCCCTCTAGTGAGAGGTGGAGGTTGTGTTTAGCTCCCTCTAGTGAGAGGTGGAGTTTGTGTTGGAATCCCTCAAGTGTGAGGTGATTGATTTGTATTGGCTAAGTGCCTACCTCTCTTGTGTGAGGTGGTTTTTGTGTTGGTTGTGCATTGCCTCTAGAGAGATGTTGTATTCGGTTGAGAGAGGAGTTGTGTACTCCCGGTTGTAATTGCCCCAAATCCTCAGTGGAGGTTCCCTGTGTAGGAGTTCTGTGTGGACAAGTTAGTGGAAATCTTTCTGTGTGAAGGCGGGGACGTAGAGCTTGGTGCTCGAACCACGAAACAAATCTCGGTGTTTGCGTTTGATCCATTGACTCTCACTCTCTCTCTTTTACTATTGTGCCTTGCATCATTTCATATTGCTCATTCTTATATTATATGCTTGGCTTGTTTGTGTGTGTCTCACTTGTGTTTAACCACGAGAGCTTCATATAGCACCTCAACTCTTATTCAGAGGAATCAAGAGGAGTTAGTCCAGAGCCCTTCACCAGGAATTCAGCTACACTAGTTGGTTACATAAAGTGTGTTGCAAATTAGTTTTTATATTTCCGCATTTTGTTCATTAGATTAGCCGTACACCTATTCACCCCCCCCCCCCTCTAGGTGTACTTACAAAGGTATATACTAAGAAAAAAGATTGGTTAATAATATTGATTTACAGTCTGACCCAAAAAGGAAACTCTTAATAAAATCATAGATCAGATCTTATTTAAACCTTTATCCAATTACCTTCCTACTTGATTTGGGACTAATCTCACACCTCTTTCCTTTCGGAGGTGTTTGACAATTTGAGAGTGAGAGTGAACGCGTTAAAGTGAACTCTTTCAATTTCTTTTGGGGTTTGTTTAAGGGCTTGTTTTGTCTTAGAAAAAGAAAGAAAAATTTTCTTTTCTAAGGTCATTAATTTTGAGTTGTCACATTTTTCACTCTTGTTTAAGTCAATTTCGAGTTTTAGTTTGGTATTGGGGAAAGGAGAAAATATTGAGTTGGAGGGTCATTTAAGGCATCTTTTAGTGTGGGCTCCATAATTTTCTTAAAGAAACTTATGTGCAACCAAACATTTGAAAGATAACATTTGCCCTAGGAGCCCACTTTCTTTTTCCTTCCCTATGCTTGAAAGTGTGAAAGTGTTTGTTTTGCATCCACACATAGGATATCTTACACTTCTTATTTCGTCTCTCAAAGGTCCAAAGTGGCTACTGAAAGAAAAAGTGGACATGGTATTCGCGAATAACCAATATATTATTATTACCATGTGATCTTTTTTGTTGGTCTCAAATTTTTTCTTGTATGCAAATAAACACTTTGTTTTATTAGTTCGCTGATGAGAAAGTATTTTCACACTTGTTAAAAAAAAGTCACTTTCACACTTTTAACATCACTCCCAAATTATCAAACCCCGCCAGAGAACTCATATTCTTGTTGGACTAGGATTGACACTTCGACTGGATATGAGACACATATTCTAACATTTTGGACAACACATAAAAAATATTGCGAACCTTGACAATGCACAAAATCTTTCCATGAATTTTATGCTCCACCAATGAAGATGCTAGAATAGCTATGATAAAAAATATTCAGATTTCTTAATTGAACCACTTTTATGATGTTTTGATAGGTGCAGTTCATCCATGTTGTATATAATTGTTATGGTTCAACTAGATCAAATAATAATTGAGTTATATCTAGGTTATAAAAACCCTAACACATATTTGACTCTCGAGTCTCAACTGAATCTTACTAAAAGTATGAGTTTAGAAAGTAGATTTTTCAGAATAGTTGGCTTTATACAAGTTGTAAATCAGAGTCCTACATGATTTCCGACTCCAATTTTGAAAACTTTTCAGCCACTGATTACCTGTACTAGTCCCAGATTGAAAAGTTTAATCCAGTCCTAATCATAATCCTTGTTGCAATCTGAAATAGAAGCAGACTATATAAAATATCATTACCATATTCTAATAATGCACTCTCTCTATACCTAATCTTAACTTGTGTTTTCTTCCAACCTCCCCCACGCTCACACTCACTCTTTGTGCAGCCATGGAGCAATTCTTGCCGCGCACCTCCATTGAAGCTCTAAAACATAACAGTCAACAGCGAAGCAGTGCTAATGGCAGAAGATGGCATTTCTTGCATCATATTTATCATAAGAAAGACACCTTATAGTGTTCCAGTGTGTATCTCCTTGAGTTCTCACCAGGTCAGTTTACTCGAATATTTCCCTCATCTTGAGATGGTTGGCCTCATGCTATCTAGTCTCTGGGACTGGGCTTGCATCTATGATCCTCTTCCTTTGTGACCTTGCAATTTCATCTCTCTCGCTTCTACCATCAGACTATATGAGAGCACAAAGTCTTAGATGTCAAATTTTATATACATCTTTTCTTGCATGCTGCCCGAACACGACAACAAAGGACCACTAATACTACTGTTAGAGGGAAGGTGACTGATGAAGAGCCTGTCTTTACTACTGCTTCTAATGATAACGAGGAGGAAGAAACTAACACAAAGCGAGGTTTGGAGACGGCGGCAAGCAAGAGAGGGTGGATGGTGTTGGTGTTGGAGAAGAGGAAGGATACTGCTCTATCTGTTTTGAAGAGTTTAAGGAGACAACGGATCATTTGGATTTGGATCGAATGTTGTGCTCGCACATGTTTCATTATGACTGCATCGCTCAGTGGTTAGAGTGGAGTCAGCCATGTCTATTGTGTAGATTCAACATTGATTGATTCAGTGGATTTGTCTACAAAGCTAGCTAGCTAGGGACTTTCGGTTTGTTTAATTTGTATCTTGATTTCTTTATTTTTAAGCATTGCTATGTTTTCTTTGATATGAAGCATTTAAATTCTTCTAATTTAACTCTCCAAATTCCCTTTGGAACTTTTAGCAAAAATTATATGATTTGTTGTCCCTAATTAGAAAAAAGAAAAAAAAAGGAAAAGGAAAAATCAAAATCAAAATCAAACACCAAAATAATTTCTAATTGGTTGTGAATACTTGGTTACAAGGTATTATCAGGAATTAGAAGCTGTTGAAGAAATGAATGGGGGAGAAGGAGGAGCAAAGATCAAACACAATTAAATACACCAGAATTTTATGTGAAAAACTCAAATCAGAAAAATCATTAGTTGCACTCAAATCTACTATATTATCAGAGAGTTTATGGGAGAAGAAGAAGAGAACCTCACAGTTACTCTGTACTACAATGGCATACATATACGCACCTGCTCTCTTAACCTTAATGATGACGCATCTCCTTTTATAGAACAAGGATTGCAAGTTATGAAATCACCTAACTACCCTTGAGATGTGTTTCCAAGTTTTATGGGCTACGAAGCTTTCAGATTGGACCGTTTTACTACTATGCAAATCACTGTCGCTTCAGAGTGCACCTCTAGAGTGTGGGAAAAGAGGATAAAATCTTGTTGATAGAGTTTTTTAAACTTTATTGGAGTTTAATCAAAGATTGATGCAATAAATGGTGTCAAATACGAAAGCGTATCAGTCGTATCAATGGTGGATTGCACAGGAGGAACCCAACCTAGTCGACTAGGTATTTGGCCTAGTCAACTAATGATACAAATAAAAAGTTGGCAAATCTATTTCACTATAGGCTAGACCACTAGGATATTTCCTAGTCGACTAATAGGAGGATTATTTAACTTATAGTCAACTAATGCGGATGCGCGATCTGTTTCCAAATCTGATTTTGAATTTGTTTTTGATCTAAATTCAGTGTTTTTTGCTTTCCTTTTCTTCGTAACTTCTTTGGCTTATTTAGAGGGGTATTGTCTCCAATATTTGTAACCTACAATTGATTGATTCAATAAGAACTCTCTCCCCTTATCCCGAGGATGTAGGCAAATTGTCGAACCTCATTAAATCTTGTATTCTCTCTTTCATTCTTTTGTTTACTTGTTTGTGTGATTGGTGACTATTCTCTGATATTGTTGTTCTATGTTGCTTGGATTCCCAACAAGTGGTATCAGAGCTTTTCAGGTTTAATGGGGAGTTTTTTTGTTCAGGTGGAACAAATCAACTTGGAGGCTATCTATAGTTTCATTCGGAGGTAAAGATCTGATCTTTCCTATTTAAATTTATTTTCACTAATCATTTTTCGCATTGCATTGAGGAATTTATTGAGAAGATGGCAAACGAAAATCAATCCATGGTGAAATCCATGAACCCACATCAGATGAAGATCGATGTGGTAAAGTTTGATGGCATGAACAATTTTAAGATGTGGAGGTGTGTGGTGATGGATGCATTGATGACATCAAACCTTGAAGACACTCTACAATTGAAAGAAAAGCCAGAGGAAACTTCTAAAAAGGATTGGGACAAGATGAATAGGACAGTATCTGGTCTTATAAGGTCTTATTTGACACAAAACATTAAGTACCATGTGTTGTATGAGACATCTGCAATGAAGATGTGGGAGATTCTCGAGAAGAAATATCTGACGAAGAGTATCGAGTCTCGACTACATCTAGTAAGCTTTATCGCTTCTAGTTGAATAAGGGACTCTCTATTGCTGAGCACATGAACAACGACATAAAGCTTCTTACATATTTGGTTAATGCGATGTGGATATCGAAGAAGAGGATAAGATGTTAATTCTTTTGAATTCTCCTCCTGATGAAGAGTATGAGACAATCATCTTTACCTTGATTAATAGGAAACAATCACTTAACTATAATGATGTATCGACTGCTCTTGTAAATTAAAAAGTGAGGAGGAAATATAAGCAATTTTCTTGCAGTAGTACATTAGCAGAGGCGTAGTGGTGAGAGATTGAAGTTCCAATAAGAAGGGCAAAGGCGTTCGCGGGAGATCAAAGTCTAGACCAGGGTTTAAAGATCTGAATAAAAATTAGTATGCCTTCTGCAAAGAGTTAGAGCACTACAAGATTGATTGTCTAAGGATCAAAGATAAGAATAAGGGAAAGGGGTCAAAGACTTAAGCAAATCTTACATAGGTGATCAATTCCCAATTAGGTTGTGTAAGATTTATAAACAAGGCAACACAAACACTAGAGGGGGTGAATAGTGTTTATAAATATTTAATAAAAAATAAACTACTTGCAGGAAAGTAAATGCAAAGAATAAATCTCTAAAAAATGCAAATGCAAACACGAGAGATTTTATCTTGGTTCAGTCCTTGTGACCTACGTCCAGTTCTCGAGCAACCCGCTTGAGATTTTTCTTATCCTGATTTTATTACACCTCAAATCAATACTTGTACACCACTTGACAAAACACCCTTTGTCAAATCTGTATAACTCTTCTTTACACCAAGAAAACACTCTCTTTGATTGATTATAATGTATATTATAAGTCTTGAAACTTGTACGTGATTGTGAACAAGGTATCTTATAGGAGAACTCTCAGAATTCTTCATAAAAGAATTAGAAATGTGTGAAGAACAGAAAGTAGAAACTAGTTTTTTGGGAAAAAAATAGAATTTTTTAATAGAGTTTTGGATAGAAAACTTATGATTTGAATTGGTGATTACATCCAAGGACAACATCCCTTTTTATAGGTGAAAGCAATGGTCAGTTAAGGAAGTTATCAACTCAAATTTAAAAATCAAAATGTTGGAGAAAACACCAGAAAATCAAAACTGAATAATAGTCATAAACTATAGTTAGTCGGCTAGGATATGACAGTAGTCGACTACTATAAGAAGTTTTGTCTGGGTTAATCGACTAGTCTAAAGATCAAGTCGACTATATGTACCTGAAACAGATTAATTGGTCTCTGAAAACTAAAATTAGTCGACAATATAAAAGGGGTTAGTCGACTAATATTGCTTACAGTCAACAAACAGAGAACATATATTTTTTCTGTGAAGACACGTAGTCGACTATAGACTATTATAAGTCGACTAAAGAATATGTTAGTAGACTATAAAAAGGGGTTAGTCAGCTATAAGACTATTTTGTGTGCGTGATCAAGTCTTTTAACAAATTTCTAAAAATACACAAAAATAGTCAACATCCTTGAATAAACTTGAGCTACCAGAACTCAATACCAGTTATGTAGATTAAGCTCCAATGTACCTGCAACACGTTTATTATCATCAAACTGTAAGTTCCAACAGGTTATACTTCACAGGTAGATAGATCGGACTCAGACTCATCTGTATTTTCATTCTCATTCACTACTCCAATCGTAGGTTACTCGAATGATTCTGAGTGGATATTGAAACAGGAGCTACCTATCATGTGTGTCCCAACAGGGATTGGTTTTCTAGTTTAGAGAAACTAGATGGTTATTCCGTTGTCATGGGTGATGATCGTCCATGTCACATGGAAGGAATAGGTACTATCTTGGTCAAGATATTTGATGAGATGGTACAGAAATTAAAGGATGTGAGGTATATACCTGAACTGAAAAGAAATCCTATTTCTATTGGTGCCATGAAAGCGTTGGGTCTTGAAGTGCCTATTAGAGATGGAGCACTCAAGATGATTAAAGGCTCGATGGTTATTTTGAAGGGCGTCCGACGTAATAATCTTTTCTACTTGAAGAGCAGTACGATTACAGGGTAAGGGTGACTTCTACAAATTCAGATAATGATTGCACCAAACTCTGGCATATGAGGCTCGGGCATATGGAGAAAAATCTTTGCAAGCTCTTGCAAAATAATGTTTATTGAAAGGTGTCAGTACCTACAAATTGAAATTTTGTGAAAATTGCATCATTGGAATGAAGACCAAGGTGAGATTTGGCATCACAACTCATTGCACCAAGGGGATTCTGGATTATATTCACACAAATGTCTAGGGCCTTCCCAGATGATTCTTTTAAAGATGATTATTCTAGGCGATATTGGGTATATACTATGAAGTACAAAGGGAAAGTCCTGGAGTTGTTTGTGGAGTGAAAGAAGAATATGAAAAAGAATACCGAAAGAAAGATTAAGGTACTCCATTCAGACAACAGAGGAGAGCATATAAGTGATCATTTATTACAGCTATGTGGCGATGAGCACATAGAAAGGCACTTCATAATAAGAGAAACACCGCAAAAAAATAGATTGGCTGAAAGGATGAAGAGGACCTTACTAAAGAAGGTTTGTTGCATGTTATCGAACGCCTGTATATCAAAATCTTTTTGGGCTGAGGCATTGGCGTATGCATGCCATCTCGTTAATAGGTTGCCTTCGTCTGCAATAGGAGATAAAACTCCTCTAGAGGTTTGGTTAGAAAAAGTTGCTTAAGATTATGATTCGCTACGAATATTTGGGTGTCCGGCCTACTATCATGTCAAGGAAGACAAGTTGGCCCAAGACGTGAAAAAGTGTATTCGTAGGATTCAAGAAAAGAGTAAAAGGCTACAAAATTTAGGATTCAAAGGAAAGAAAATTTATCTTGAGCAGAGACGTCACATTTGATGAGTCTTCAATGATGAAGCCTACAAACTTTCAGCAGATGGAAAGTCGGATGGCCAATAGGATATTGCAGCAGGTGGAGAGTGCTACTTCACCATCTCTAGAAA
The DNA here is from genome assembly GCA_038442645.1 of Agave tequilana. Taxonomy (NCBI): domain Eukaryota; kingdom Viridiplantae; phylum Streptophyta; class Magnoliopsida; order Asparagales; family Asparagaceae; genus Agave; species Agave tequilana. Next base: position 50,382 of record JAVJIF010023862.1, read on the forward strand.
GATCAGTATCATTTGAGGTCATACCTTTGGTGACACAGGGAGATGATCAGGTAGCCGAACAGGATGCTGGTAATGATGAGGATCAAGGATATGCTATGGTAATGTCCAAGAATTCATTGCAGTTGGAAGAACCAGGAGAAGTCTATGTAAGATCAATTGGCTCACTAACATGACGTGGCCTATGCTCTCCCCAGTCGCTGAGGAAGCAATCCCGACCACTTATAGGAAAATTGTAATCAGTTCGGAGTCCAAGATATGGAAAGATGCCAGATGGAATAGATGAGTTCTCTACACAAGAACGATGCTTGAGAACTGACAGAGTTGCCTAGGGAAAAGAAGCCGATCAGTTGTAAGAGGGTATTTGCAAAGAAACAAAAATCTTCAGATGGTGTACTGTACGCTACAAAGCCATATTGGTAGTTAAAAGCTATGCTCAACGAGAAGACATTAACTACAATGAGATATTCTCACCTGTTGTAAAACACTCGTCTATTCAGATTTATTTGGCACTGGTAGCACAATACGAGTTGGAACTTGATCAGATCGATATGAAGATTGCCTTTCTCCATGGCCATCTTGAAGATGAGATCTACATGTCTCAACTGACGAGGTTCAAACTATAGGAAAGGAGAATATGGTATACTAACTGACAAAATTATTGTATGGATTAAAACAATCACCAAGACAGTCGTACAAGCATTTTGACAGTTTCATAAAAAGGAAGAGCTACACACGAATCCATTACGACCCATGTGTGTATTACAATAAGCTACATGGTGGAGAGTATATCAATCTACTCTTGTATATCAATCTACACTTGTATGTAGATGATATGCTCATCGCTTCTAAGAGTAGATCTGCTATTGATAAATTAAAGATAGGCTTGTCTTTCAAATTCGAGATGAAAGATCTGGTTAAGCAAAAAGGTGTTGGGCATGGAGATTGAGCGAGACTGGAAGAGTGGTAAGGTCAGCTTGATAGAGAAGGGATATTTGAAGAAGGTAATTCAGAAGTTCAACATCAATAATGATACAAAGTCTGTAAGTACACATTGGCTCCTTATTTCAAACTAAAAGCTAGTATGTCTTCTATTACTATTGAAGAGCGCGAGTACATGACTCCCGTTCCCAAGGCCAACACAGTTAGTAGTTTAATGTATGCAATGGTATGTATAAGACCCAACTTGTCACAAGCTATCTCAATAGTCAACAGATATATGTATGATCCCAGCATGGGTGATTGGGAGACAGTGAAGTGGATTTTAGGGTATATTAAAGGTACCATAGACATTAGTTTAGTATTCAAGAAGGATGTTGCTGGTAAGAAGGAGTATATCGGATGTAGATTCCGGCTACGCAGGAGACCTCGACAAACACCGGTCCACAACGGGATATGTGTTTACATTGTCCCAAGCAACGGTCAGCTGGCGCTCTACTCTACTGTCTACTGTCGCATTGTCTACTATGGAGGCTGAGTATATAGCTATGACAGAGGCTATGAGAGAGACAATTTGGCTTCAAGGGTTGCTTGACGACTTGGGGATTGATAAGGATCTATTGAAGATCAATTGTGATAGCATGAGTGTTATCTATGTGGGAAAGAACTAAGTATATCATGCAATGACGAAGCACATTAATATTAGGTTCCATTTTGTTTGGGAGGTTCTTGATGAAGGTGACATCTGGTTATAGAAAATTTACACGAAGGAGAATCTCGCTGATATGCTTACCAAGGTTGTTTCGGGAGTGAAGTTTGCACATTGCAAAGAGTTACTTCATATCCTTCTAGTGTATGAGCTCAGCGGAGCTCGTTTGGATGAACTATGTGTGGCTTGATCCTATTGGGCATGGGTACGTAGGCAACCACAATGGTGTAGCCAAATTGGAGTTGACATGGAGCTATGTATTGTGTTCGGCTCAGATTTGAGAAATCTTCATCGAGGTGGAGAATTGTGGGGAGAGGGTAAAATCTTATTGATAGAGTTTTTTAAACTCTATTGGAATTTAGCCAAAGATCGATGCAATCAATGGTTTCAAATACGAAAATGTCTCAGACATATCAATGTTGGATTGCACTGGAGGAACCCAGCCTAGTAGACTAGATAATTGGCCTAGTCGATTAATGATACAGACATAGAGTTGACAAATCTATTTCACTACAGACTAGTCGACTTGATATTTTCTAGTCGGCTAATAGGATTAATTAGTCAACTTATACTCGACTAATGTGGATGTATGACTTGTTTCCAAATCTAATTCTAAATTCGTTTCTGATCCAAATTCAGTGTTTTTTTTTTTCCTTTTCTTCATTGCTTCTTTGGCTATATATTGAGGGGTATTGTCCTCAATATTTGTAACCTGTAATTCATTAATTCAATAAGAAATCTCTCTTTGCCCGGAGGACGTATGCAAATTGCTGAATCTTGTTAAATCTTGTGTTCATTCTTTTTTCTCTTTGTTTATTTGTTTGTGTAATAGGTGACTATTCTCTGGTATTGTTGTTTCTGTTACTTGGATTCCCAGCACGGAGTGATACCACATTGTTACTCCAGAGCAAGACTCCGACCTTGCCCTCAACCTAAAACCTCAAACTCGCCTAACTGCTTTACCAGAGTGCTTCACACTCGCTCCGGGTTCTTCAAGGGGGACTTCTACAAATTATTCAATTCAGGGGCTCTGCTCCCGAGGCCCCCTGACGACTTGACTACGCAGGTCGATCTGCATATTGACTCTGCGTAGGGCGACAAATCATCAAGACAATAATTAAGTTTCACAACTTAACAGAAACAATGTGTTCTTTAATAAAGAAAAGTAGGATTGAAAGTTATGAAATCACCAACCTGCCCTTGATACATGTTCCGAAGTTTCACGGGCTGCTTTCAGTCTGGAATGTTTCACCGCTATGCATATTTGAGGTGCCGCTTTGCAATATCACTTCATAGTGCTCTTCCAGAGTGATACCCGCTGTTACTCCAGAGCGAGATTCCGACCTTGCCCTCAGCCTGAAACTCTGAACTCGCTTAACTGCTTTACAAGAGTGCTTCACCCTCGCTCCAGGATTTTCAAGGGGGACTTCTTAAAATAATTTGGTCAGGGGCTCTGCCTTGAGCCTCCCAGCGACCTGATCAAACAGATCGATATGCATAATGACTCTGCATAGGGGGACAAATCATCAAGAAAATAATTAAGTTCCACAACTTAGCAGAAACAATGTGTACATATATATTGGAATTATTGGATAACAGTTAGGCTCTATTTGCTCCGGTTACTTCTCATTACGGTGCCAACAATTAAGAAACAGTGGGAAAAAATGGTCACAAGTCTGAAATGCCCCACACTTGATTCAACACAATACAATCAATTGTAGATAAAATTTGATTTTAAATAAGGTACAAATCGTGATTTTCATTCTTCCAGATGATATTCTGTCTTATTTAAAGAAAAAGGGATTATTTGAAGATAAAAGAAACTTATGTTGCTGCTGCATGCCCGAATAAACGTTTAATCACATAATAAGAACATTTGCAAGTCCTAATAGCCACATGGGAAGAAAACCTGTCACGCCCCGCTTTCTAAAATACAACCATCAAGGATTGTGCTTTGTTTGTGCATACAATTTTTGACCAGTATGAATATCAGTGAGCCACTCCTCACAGTTCACTCTCATTTTTTTTACCAGTAAGCCAAGTCTCACTGGCTGAACAAATATAATTTTGATATAGTCATAATGACAATATGCATGAGATATATCATCATTCCTAAGAGATTTCCCCTAGGCCTATTTGGTTTGTTGTGCAAGTGAGAGAAACAAGTGTTAGTGAGAAATCGAAGAAAAATGTGAGGAAAAATAGAAAATAAAAATTTGTGCAAGTAAGTTTTCATTGTTTCATTCAAATATGAAAGTATAAGTGAAAAAGTATAATGTTTTTTTTTTAGGTGTTTGGTTAGTAATGTGAAAGTGAGAGTGTAAAAGTTGACCGCAAAATTAATCTTAAAATAATATTAAAATAAATATTAATTTTGATTTTTTGGACTGTAATTAGACTGCAAGTGAAATTTAAATGACCACAAAATAACTGTTTTGAGTAACAACTCATTACAAGTGAGATTTGCATGAACACAAAATTAACTGTACCATGATGCAAATGGGAAAATGGAATTGTAAAAGGAAGGTTTGCATGAATTCAGTTGGGCCCGAGCCTAATGATACCGAAAACAGACCTATTTTGTTTTATCTTTATATCTTTTTTGAAAGATAAAAAAATGAATTAATAATAATTAGTAATATCGACAATCTTAAACTTTTTTAGTATAAATATTTTATTGCACTTTTAAAAAAAACTTGATTTATCTATACCACTAGCCTAGATAAAAGAGAAAATTGGTGCTACGCTAATTTCTATTTTAAGTTAAGCATGACATAGTTGCATAGAAAGAGATTTTAAAAAAGTTAAAGAATTATTATAAATTGATAGGTACTATGGACTTAGTCAAAAAGAAATGATATATTGAAAAAGCTAAATTCTTCAACAATATTACAACTGTCAATGCTTTGCTTAAAATATACTCAATTTTTCTTTCCTAAAAAAACCACGAATTTTCAGTTTGCTCAACAATCCTTAGCAGTGTTAATTATTATACAAACTTCCCGTTATATGTTTATTAATAAACAAGTCCCTTCTAACTTTCATCATCCTTTTCTTATGAAAGAAAAACAAAAGAAAGAAACCTGCAACCATCAAGGTTGGATATGGATATGAGTATGAGAAATGATACGAATATATGGACATGCAAAAATTGAAGGAAAAAAAAAAACCATCAATATGAAGAGCCAGAAGTGTCGAAGTTTCTTCACAATTCTGAAGCACTTCAAGAGTTTAAAGGTCCTTCTACGATTACTTTAGTGTTTATTTGCTCCTGAACTTTTAGGAGTTTGAAGCAGTAGAACTTCATTTCTTTATAAATGTGCATGAAGAGTCTTTTTATGTTTCTAGTACTATCATTTGCAAGTTAAATAATTTGATTTTCAAAAATTGAAGGAAAAAGTCTAGATAAAAAATTTGGCATGATCCACTTCACTTTTTATGCAACCATTATGCTCGTTACTTGCTGTCCTATTAGAAAATTACTGAAGAAAACAAAAATGATCCATCTATTGATCAGAATATTTTGCTGGTAGATGCTTAAAAATACTGAGGAGTACAATATAAAATTTTAGCAGAAAGGTTTTGAGCAATGAATTAGTAGAAATGCGCAAAGTACTACTTTGGAGTTGATGTGTGTCAAGTGCCATCCATTAAGTATTTCAAAGAATTCCAGATTGAGAATCCTTCATTTTATTATAATATTAAAATGGTGAATCGCCATTGTAAGTCAATTCTTTTTTTTTTTCCCATTAACGTGGTCTTATTAAAATTGAGAGCACCAAATCATTTATTTAAATGTATTTTTCAAACATGATTGCGTTTTATTTGATTTCTTGTCATTCCTGTTAACTGCTCCATCTGATACATATTTTTTTCTAGTTTCTCCTCGTGCATATCTGAATCTTACAGCTTGTGTAGATGTGTGAGTTTTATGTTGAAGTCGTGTGCTTTTTTCATGCATGATTTTCTGCTAATTCTTCACAACTCTATGCCAAGAGGCTTTTCAATCTTTGTTTCCAGGGAGTACAACTCATGAAGCAATTTCAATCCTCAAAGCATTTCTGATGTTCCAAGGTAATCCTCAGAGCCAAATTCTTAACTAATCTCAATATCACACAAATGATACGATGTTTGTATCTTAGTATACTTTGCATTACATACTGGGAAATTCTACAACTTAGTAACATGATAGAACCCTGACAACAATTTAGAAATAGATTTGAGGTGTTAAGTAGAATTTGCAAATTTCGATGAAATTAGCAAGTAGAGGCGTTGTTACTGAACCTGAAGGAAGAGGAACCTGACAAAATGTAGAAAGAAATGAACAAAATTCATCAAATAGAAGTTGATTCATTATCCAACTTGAACTTGATCAGTGATTATCTGCTAGCCTCAACTTCAATTCAATGTTGAATCTTAATTTATTTCAGCAAAACATAGCGGACAAACTCTCACATTTCAGAATTGAAAGAAGCAAGCTAATCTAGCTAACAACCAATCAAAAGAATTAAGTTTTATAAAAGAAATAATTGTGTACACAGAATAAAACTCATTCAAACCCCTCAATTAATCTCATCCAACCCCCTCGATTAATTGACATCGAGCCTGCACAGTGGACAGGTTCGACTCCGCTCCAGCCACTGCGCAATGCAGTGATAGTGAAATACGTGCGAACACGGCAATCGAGCCCAGTCCGATCTGTCTCCTCAAAGTCATCAAAGCAGATCGAGCAGCCTCTCGTCCAGTGCTCCAATGCAAGCAGAGTTCATCCTCTCTAATTTCGCAATGGCCACCTCCGATGCTGCGACGTCGCCAAAACACCCTCTGTTTCTGCTTCTGTTTGTCCTTCGGCATCGTCATCATCGTCAGAGTCATGCTGAGACTCAGAGTAATAGTCAGGGGCATCGTCCTCCTCATCATAATCGGAGTCATCCTCGTCATAATCAGAGTCGTCTTCATATTCGATCGGCTCGTAATGACCGGCAGAAGACATCAAGAACAAGCGAGAATCAAGAAAGAAGCACCTGCGGTTCAACATCGAAATGCAAGTCCACAAAGCTATGAAACCGGACTCCTCCGTGCGGGCCGACAATGCCCCGGTGATCTGCTATGACCTGAACAAAGAAGCGGAGGAATCGCTCGTGAAGTTGATGGCACACCGCAGCGAAACCCAATAAAAATTCTAGACGGGCGGAACATGAGATCAATGGCACGCCCAGAACGAAGGAATCCATGAGAGTGTCGAGGCGGAGGGAAAAAGAAGGGATATTTCGCAGTTGTTGCTGGACGAGAAGCCGACGCCCAACCTCATGATGGTAGTGCTTCCTCATGCTGAAGCTGAATATGACTGCTTCAGGTCCTTGGGCTGGGCATCGTCCAAAAGTCAAAAATTCGACGCCGCATTCATCTCCGACAACAATCTTCAATCCAAGGGGCGTTGACAACAACGCCATTGATGGAGAGGGAGAGGAGATTGAAGCAAGCGATAACTAACCGACGGTGATGATCAGAGAAGAAATCTAGCAAGGAGAGCAGGATAACTGAAACTGAAAATGCCTTGTCTTTAATTTATAGATACAACTGCGTAAATACAAAGCGAGACCAAATTATCGGACTACAACTGCGTAAATACAAAGCGAGACCAAATTAGGAAACTTTTCAAATTCCGATGACACAAGATTATCCGATCACACAGATTAGTTCAAATTAGGAACTTTTCAAACTCGATCACACAGATTATCCGTCACACAGATTAGCTCAAATTTGGAAACTTTATAGTCTAATTCTAACCTTATTCGTGTTGTAATCTGAAACTAAGAAAAACAAACTTAATTTGTGCCAGGTGTAATAGTCTATAAATTAAAACGAGATCATCATCATTTGTCATAATATCCAAACCCTAATCACTGATTACTCTCTTCACCCCAGTTCTTGTTGCTTTCAAGATCTCCTCCCATCTCAATCAACAGCAATGGCGTCCACTACCCTGTTGGAGACCAGTGGAGAACACGGCAACATCGTCTTCACCTTCAGAGCAATGCCGAGCTCGGCAACAGAAGAGGCTGTGCATGCCTTCACCTTCAGCGTGATACAGTTTTACCATGTCTCTGGGCGTCGGCTTCCCTACATCATGCCAGTTCGAGACATCCCTGTTTTTCGCTTGCCCGTTGACATCTTCGTGCTGGATGATGCCTCCTGTCTTGCAGATGGAGTTTGCTGAATTGCTGTTCAACATCGAATGTTTCAGGGATCCTGATACATTTGAATTCTTGAGAAATCAAGTTGTCTGTTTTCTGCCTTCAGACCATACAGAGCCACGGCAACCTCACAGGGATCACATTTCATATAATTGCCGACTTACATTTCCACCCGCGGCAGGTTGATGGTGGCCTGGGCTTGATCTCTTCTCCAGAGGATGTTTGATGACTTCTATATGGACGAAGAAGAAGTGCACGGAGCTCCGAGGAGGCCACAGCACAGAAATGGCAATTGCAAAACTGGATCGGCTGAACGTTGCTGCTGGTGGTCCAAGATCATCAGAGTTTGGACAGCAGGGATGCTCTATTTGTTTCGAGGATTTCGATGAGGCAGTCGGGGATTTGGACTTGGCTCGATTGCCATGTGGTCATATTTTTCATTTTGATTGTATTGTTCAGTGGTTGGAGAGGAATCAAGTCTGCCCTCTCTGCCGGCATCAAGTCTAGTAATTTCAAACTTTTCTTTTCTTTGCTCGGGTTGGTTACAGACTTGCAATTGTACTGTGATTTTTTCCCTTAATTATATGCAATGAAAGCTTCATTCATTATGCTATTTCAGTTTCAGGTTTTAATTCAATCAATTTTGGTCAATCTATAAATGTTGAGTAAATTAAGATGCAGAATTTTTTTGTTGAGACTGCAAATAATCATATCAATTGTTTTTGAGTTGAACCAACAAATCCCTCCTAATTAATCAAGATTAAACCATCCCAGACTGTAATATTCGAATTTCTCTCAATCTTCTTCTTAGTAACCTTTTGCCAAATTTTGAACTCTGTTTCTGTTCCTATCCATTATTATCTCTCCCTTATCATAGAATTTCATACATTCAGCCTCCTCCATTGTCAGTGAATGGCCGCAACTAATTTTCTATCAAAGGTTTAAGGCTTGTTGCTCGCTGTCAATCACAAAACTCTTTCCACACACTTGCAAATTTCAATGCAAAAGGTGTTGAGAATCAGGAACCCTAGCAACAGAGGATTGCAGCAACACCAGAAACTAGTCACCAATTACATGACAAATGAACAAGGAGAAGAAAGCGAAGCAAAAAGATTTAATGATGTTCGGCTATTGCCTACATCCTCGGTGCAGAAGGGGAGAGAGATCTTATTAATCAATTAATTACATGATATAATTCTATGGACATTACCCTTGTATTATAGCCAGAGAATTCCTGAAGAAAAAAACCAATAGATTTGAAACGAATCCGAACGAAGTTAGAATCACAATAAAAAACTACCCAGACTCGACATACGATCGACCGGGCGGTTGACCGCGCTCTGTGCAGTGTCAAAATGCGATCTGTGTGGTCGACCAGGCGGTCGACCGCGCTCTGTGTAGAGCCAGTTTGGCCATTCTGGCCTGTTGAGCCTGATTTGCTGAGCAATTCCTCCGGGTGATCAACCGCTACCCTCCTTTCTTCTTGTGAATGCTTTGTGTTTGACTGGCCCTCTTCTCGGCTACATCTGATCTTCTATCTTGTACCGTTGAACTCCAATCTCTGCGCCATCTTCTTCGATGACTTTAAAAAACTATATTACAAGATTTTACACTCTCTTTCCAAAATTCTCCACCTCACTGAAGATTTCTCAAATCTAAGCCGAACACAACATAGTACCATGTCGACTCCACCGGGCTGCATCAATGTGGTTGCCTACGTACCCATGCCCAACGGGACCAAGTCATCTGAATTCATCCAAATGAGCTTCACCGAGCTCAAGGAACTGAAGCCGAATCTGCAGTAATGAACCCAACTGGCTGAGTCATATGAATACCAATACTGTCTTGGAGAAAATAACCTTCAATTGAGATTGTCTAGCTCATCAATTTGAGA